>JASAMV010005738.1:0-42991 GCA_030248065.1 Rhynchonema sp. JSB1_4
TGGGCCGGGCCGGAATTTTTGCCAACTTTGCTGGGTCGATTTCCGGTCTCTATAATATGGCGTTCAATTGTCAAACAACGACGATTCTGAAAAAATAAAAACTTTCACTCAGCTTGGTCTCACAAAGCTAAAATGGAACAAAATCAAAATTGACGTGATCGGCCTTAGGTTTTTCACGCTTAGGCTTTGCTTAAGCTTAAGCCTAGGCTTTGTCTTTTACTAAATTGAGCGATGTTTAAACTTACAATTAACTCGCTGCCGTTTCTGACAAAAAACAAGGCCAAAAAGGAACAGAAAACACCCCCGGAAGCAACGCACACGCGCGCGCGCCAACAACAGCCAATCAGCAGCCAGCTCCGCAATGACGTCATGCAGCCAATCAGAATGCAGAACTGCTGAAACACATTATCACCGATTTCTCGCGATAGAAGTGATGTTTCAAAAATCGGGCTTCACTATGTCACGTGCCTTGATCAAACGAGTCGATCAATACGTAACTCGCCCGACTTCATTCGGTTTCCTAGGAGGAGTTAACTTGAAACTAAAATGGCCACTTTTTTGGGAACGCGGACATCACGATTTCTCGGGTGTCTAGAAAACCACTTTCTGGTGTACCGATCGGGCTGATTTTTTCAGCGTTTTGTGCCGGCGGGTATACGACACTATCGCAATAATAAAATTGGCAAAAGCCCAACACACGCGCTCACGCCAGCACCCCCGATTTTAACACTACAGGTATAGCAAAATTTCCGATAATCTGACCTGCTGATGTTTCATTCTGCGTTGCGAATTTTTTTTCCCCACACAAACACTATTGAATACGTAAGCTATCTTGTGGATATGTCGCCAATAAGCTAATGCCACGATGTCTTCTTTGTTTTGCTGTTGCCTAATTCCGGTGCTATACTGACGTATAGACCCTGATAGCCTGTGCCTGTCCAAACGTTTAGTCATGGTCGCACAGTCATCTCGATGAGGCCCCATATTTTCGGGCACTACCCCATTTCAGGCCAGGACTCCGTGATGATCGTCGGTCGCGCCCGTCTGCATCCGAAAGGCCGCGAGCTACTCGACTTCGAAGGCGTCGGCGTGTTCCATCGAAACGGTGACCCGACCCGAATCGATCGCGCGCAGATTCGTGGCATCGCGCAGATTGTTAGCAAATTCATTCATTCCTTTGGTACTTTTTTTATCAAAAGTTATATTCCACATCACGTTGGGTCACCTGTTGCGCTGGTCAAAACCGCGCAGCAACTATTCTGTCGTAAAGACGGTTTGAACAAAACTAACAATGCAGGACTTGAACTGATTGATCTGAGTTTTTTAATTTACTTAAAGTTCAAACTGAGTGATGTTTTCCATTTTTTTAGTGCCACGACGGCGGCGGTCAGATTCCAATTCCGAAGAATGATCAAAATTCGAAATTAGCGCAGAGCAGTTCCAAATCGCAAATGTTGCTCTATCATCACATGCATCAACTCGAACACGAGCTGCCACAGATGAATCATGGTCGGCTGATGTTTCACAATTAGGTCGCAGCAAACATCAAACTGGTCTGGTATCGGTGTCGGACTTGGGTTTGCCCAGATCTTTGACCAAACGTTTTCTGAACATGTTGGGTAGCAAATATTCGACCAGCGTAAAAGTTGCTTGGTTAAGAAACAACTTTTACGCTGGTCAAATGTTTACCGAACCAAAAAAACTGGCCAACCCCAAGTCCGGGCCGACCCCAAGCCGAGTTTGATCTTTCAAATCCTGGCAGTCTCCCTGATATTTCAGGCTACGACTCACTGTTGGTGGTGGGTCGTGCGAGTCAGCGCACTGATGATGCCGGGTGCACCATCGAGGGCACTGCGGTGCTGCATCGAAATGGCGACATTAATCGACGATCGAAAGCACCGATCAGGGCACGCGTCACGATGGTATAATCCCCATGCAGTCCGCCCTTTTTATAGTGACACTCCTACCAGTGGAACCCTCTTACGTACATGTTGTGATTGAATATATTTGTCGCCGATCCGCCGTTAACCTCGTAATTACATCTCCATTTTATGGATTTTATGGATATTCATTGTAGTAACAGAAGTTAGACGATCCCCATCATGTCACTATAAAGAGAGTAGATATTATTTCGATTAGCTTTCACACACAAATGGCGCACCAGAAGCGAAAGTAATCTACAAGAGACCAGATGTATGAATCTATGTATTTGATTGTTCTTGAACGATAGGCATGATAGCAACATTATTTTTCTTTCAAGTGTTTCATCATAATTTAACATGCTTATCTTGCTCAATTTCAGACTCCAGAGCCCGCACCGCCCAGCGGTTTCGGTGCAGCGGCCACCGAAGTGGATCAGCCAGAAGTCAAACCACCATCAAAAAGCGACGATCAAGCGCCAGAGACAGCCAAACCCTGGAGTCGGTGCATTATATAAATTGAGATGGAAATAATCAGACCAATCATGTCATCACCTGTCCTCCCAGTTGCAGTATTACCAGCCGACAAATCACAGAAACAACCGTTCGAATTTGGCACCGATCCAAAAAGTGGAGCTCGATCGACCACACCCAGTTCATCGCAGACGTCACGAGGTTCCCCAAAAACGCCACCAAATTCACCAAGCGAAAGTTTGATTTTCAAGCGCTTTAGCAGTTGTTGTGATTGTCTAAAGAAAAATATTTCACGTCTCGCCAAACTTTCGCAGCGACTACTTCACCAAGGGATCGGAATGCGATGAAACATCTGACCAAAATACCCGGCAGCTGCACAGCACCAAGTAGAACTCAGCTAAAGCTTTTTCATATTTTATTTGACCATCTTGATCGTTTCTTTGCTTCATTGCAGGCCTCACGCCGCACCATGTTATTGATTTTATTTTTAGTTCTTTTTCAGGTTGGTATATGATGGATTTTCCCGAAAGTGACCGGGACGACCAACGTCAGACACCAGCACAACAACAGCCATTGCACATGAGACGTGGTGCACCAGTGCAACCGTTGACGATGCCTGGTGATCAGGGCACAAAGCAGTCGCCTCGATCAAAACCGAAGGTAGACCAAAATGGTGTATAAAACCAAGTTTGGATCGAAATTCTATGCGATACGTTGAAAAATCTGACTATTCATTTTTTAGAAGAGCAAATCGCCGGCATCGCGCTCGCGCTCGCAATCAACGGAACCCAGAGTATGAATGTAGACCAATTTGGACCAACTCAGACTCAAGGTTTTGCGCAAAATATCATTTTCGTTTATTGTCAGGGTCGACCTCCATCAGCGCGTCGCACTGTCAGTCCAAGTCCAGCAACAGCCGACTACAAGACTCCACTCACAACTCGAAAGGTGCAATCCAGATTTTGAAAGTTTGTCTTTCAACGATGTGTTGTAGCTTTCATTTTTATGTCCAGACACCACCACGTCCACCAACACCGTTCCTCAGCGCTGCGCCACCGCCAACAGCTGAAAAGGTGTGTGTAACATCTTTTTGTCATCTCATTTTGTCAAACATGGGAAGTATCAAACTGATCACCTTGATCAAATGGAATTTGATCTGAGGATCTTTTTTGTGCAATATGGATACTTCGATGTTTAGAAAACGAACGCCATAAATTTTGACTTGAACTTGTTTGTTAGATTTCACAAGTACACAATATTACATGTGGTGAAGGCTGAGCCTGACCGATTGTCATACTCGTTTATGTTTTTTGTTCTCTTCCATTCCAGACACCACCGCGTCCACCAACACCGTTCGTCAGCTCCTCGCCGTCGCAAACAGCCGAACAAGTGCGTGAAACATCATCTTCTTCGCACGTTCCTGCTGCCAAACCTAGCCGTTTTACAGTCACCATCGATCGAGACCCAACAACCATCCCCAATGTCGCCGAGTCAACGTGGTGCCGCAACCGGTCGCAGTGGCTCGTCGCGTGGTCCGCGCGTCAAAAGCAGCAGTCGACGCGGACGAAGGCCCAGCACCAGAGGTTGGTCAAAATAAACGGAAACCGAGCAGAGCTTACATTTTGATGTTTCAATGGCAGGTCGTCTCGGCTCAGCGCGCGGTCGATCACCGAAAGAACGACGCCAGTCAACCCGAAAACGTCCAAGTGCATCCCGATCACCCAGAGGCCGCAGAGCCATTGCACCTGGTCAAGGTTGGCAAAGTGGAAATCACCAAAAATGTAAAAAATCGGGCAACAAAATTCACACGAAGGTCATATTATATTTCAGGTCGTCGCGGCTCAACGCGCGGTCGAGCCACCCCAACACGTCAAAGTGCATCACGAACGCCCCGTCGCAGTTTGAGTAGTGCTAGTGATTCACCTGACTCGGCTGGAGATCGTGCCAGATCGCTGGGACCTCGCAGTCCACGAAGGTGGGATCATGATTTACTAGTTTTTAACATTCCAGAGTTGCTCAGATAACAGATTATGCTGTTGTCACCAGATCATTGCCAATTCAAGCATTTTTTACAGATCGACTCCCCGTAGCAGCCGCAGTGGTCGCGCGAGTCCAAAAAGCCGCCGAAGGGAGAGCCCAAGACTAGATAGCGAAAGGTAATGTTACTCTCGCACCGCACCGAAACCGCACAAACTCGCAATTTCAGCAAAATAATTTACAGTTTCTCCCCCAGCGGCAGTCGCAGTGGCCGCTCGACACCGAAGGGTCGTAGCGCTGGTCGCAAGAGCCCCGGTGGTCGCAAACGAACGTAGGTCGACGTTTTCTTTTTTCTTATCATTAGCCAGCGCTTTCCCGTCGTATTTTTCCCATCAATTTGCAGCCCAAGTCGCCGTCGTGCGACCAAAGACACAAGTCCACTGGATGAGTCTGACATGAGCGATCTGGTTGTTGACGATGAGATGCTCGTGGACATGACTGCGTTGAGTGACGTTGGTCATTTTTCACTCATGTTTAGTGCGAGCGAATTAATTTGAAACGCTGATTTTTTTACTCGGCATGATAACAGATGTGCAATACTTTGCCTCGTTACAAGCAGCGTGTGTTACCCTAATTTTCAAAACGCAGTCCAGATCCAATCCCAGTCCCACAGAGGCGTGCATTTGTAACAGACCGTCCAGCGCAGTGACATGGTCGATATTACAGCCCAGGGTCATCATGGGAAGGATCGACTTTCAGAACGACACGTTCGGTTTCACTGACGCGTATGACCCGTCGTACTTTGATGGTTTCATCACGTTCGCGCTGGAGAGTCTGATCGACGAAGCGATGGCCGGGACGGGCCGACACAACGAATTGCACGCTGAGCACACGCAGAAGGCGGTCAACAAGAATAAACAGCTGAAACGATTGTTCGCTGATTTTGAGGAATGAAACATCGACCACTGTATACCGATTTACGATTTATTTAGTTTTCCAAACGTTGTTACATTACAAAATGGTTATTCTTGAAAGTTGAGTGAGAGAAAAGCTTTTTTGAGTGATATGACTGATAGTATTGAAAAATTCAGCAACAACATTGTTATTATGCAGAAAGTGATTTCCCCCGTGATTATATGAATGCAGAATCTAAGTTATTTTTGATCAGCTGATTTTTCTTTGGTTGCATGATGCTGAAGTTCATGGCAATCTAGGTAGGCATTTTCATGAGAACATACCCGAGTGCTGATTTTGAAATGAAATACACTGACTGACCTAGATCAGAGTAAAACTAAAGATCAATGTGGGTTACACTTGCTGTTCAGCTCCAATCAACCCAGCTGGGTCATGCGGCAAAAAGGGACTTGCGACCGCACCATCGCACAGGGTTGGGCAAAAAAAACGACGGCGTTTTTTCTTAAAAAAAACGACGTTTTTTAAAAAAAAACGCCTGGGTCGTTTTTCGTTTTTTTTAAATCCTGAATTTCCTTGATTTTCTCTGATTTTTCAAGGAAAGTACCCTGATTTTCAAGGAAAATCAATTTTTTGTCCCATTTTTTTGAAAAAATTTTCGACCAATTTTTACTTTGTCGAGATACGTCGATATACGGAGTTTGACTTTCAGTGATGGCCCCGGCCAAAGTTGGTCCCATGATGCGGGTCTAATATGGGATCTTAACAACTCGCTAGAAAAGGGTTGAAACCCGTTTATTTTGCCTCAGAACACATAGAATTACTTCATTTAACCACGTTTTCTTCCCAACATGAGCGTTTTCCAATTTTTTTGGGGGCATATTTTGGTCATCTGGGCTTTTTAAAAAAAACGTTTTTAAAAAAAAACGATTTTTTGGAAAAAAAACGTTTTTTGCCCAACCCTGCTCGCACACTGTTTTTGCCGGCAGTCTCGGTCTCCTGGATCTTTCCGTCATCGCGCATTGACATGACGGTGAAAAGAATCCACCGGTTGTGTTCAAATATTTGAGGTTTGAGATCCTTGTAGTTCTCTCTCGTCCATCATCATCAGTCCAAAAGGACCGGAAAACGAAATCGAAGAGAATTGATTTTCAGAAAAAGAAGATACCGTAAAAACCTAAATAGAAGGGGGGCTCTATTAATTCACTGACCCCATTTTGGGGGGCTCTATTACGGGGGGGCTCTATTCCGGGGGGCCTCTATTAATTCACTGACCCGAACCTGAAAAATTGTTCCCAGAAATACCCCCCAAAAACCCCTAAAAATGGGTTTAAAAGGATGTTTTTTCGCTTGTAATGTAATCGCATTTATTCGTGTCTATTCGTCAATTAGAGGCATATTATGTGCTCTGAATGAACAACAAACGTGCATAAATGTTCCTGTGCACTACTATCAAGCCTTAATACACTACTGTATGTTACTTTGGGGGGGGGCTCTATTCCGGGGGGGGCTCTATTAATTCACTGACCCCTTTTTGGGGGGGCTGTATTGCGGGTATGGGTGGGCACAATACCCAATACCCAATACCAATACCACCCAATACCAATACCAATACCAGTGGTTGGTATTGGTATTGGGTCTAATTCTGGTATTGGGTATTGGGCAGAGATCGGAAACGGGCCGGGTAAAGTCGGCCCGGCCCGGCCCGGTCGGCGAAAAGTCCGGCCCGGCCCGGCCCGGCCCGGTGGAGGGCTGCAGGTCGGCCCTGCCCGGCCCGTTTTGGCTTGAGGTCGGCCCGGCCCGGCCCGGTCAGCCAATTTTCAAGGGCTGAAAACTAAAAAAGTCCAAAAAGCTGAAAAAAATTCCAAAATTTTCTGCAGAATACTTGTTTTCACTGGTTGGTACAGCTGGGGGGAAGGGTAGGTAGGTAGATTGACGCGCCATCCTGATGCAGTACGTAAGTCGCCACCCCGGTTGGTACAGTAGTGTAGTAGGTATGGTATAATTTTTGGCTCAAAATGGTTTAAAATCGGTATTTTTCACTCCATATAGGCGAAAAATCGCGCTTGACGCGCGAAATTAGCGCTTAAGAGTACATTCTCATCAATATGTAGACATAAAATTTTACATAAATTTTAAAATTTTACTACCACAGTAGGTAGGTTGATTGCAGGCAGGCTTTTTTTGGTGGTACAGCAGGAGTAGGTTGATTGCTGCAAAGCAAGGGCCTGGGTATGGGTAGCTACTGCTTCTTTCTTCAAAACGATGACTGAAAAGATCAAGAACTAGGAAATATTATTGCGCGAAGCGCAAAAATTTTGAAAATTTTGGTTCAAAAAATGGTAATTTCGTTCAAATTTAGGCATACCGGGCCGGACCGGGCCGGGCTGCTCGGCCCGGCCCGGCCCGGTCCCCCCAAATCTCCGGCCCGGCCCGGCCCGGTCGACCAACTCCAAAATCGCGGCCCGCCCCGGCGGGCCCGGGCCGGGCCGGGCCGGGCCAGCCCGTTTCCGATCTCTGGTATTGGGTATTGGTATTGAAGCTGGCCTGGTATTGGTATTGGGTATTGGTATTGGGTTTGACCAGGTATTGGGTCAAAACCAATACCCAATACTGATCCAGAAAAACCCAATACCAAACCAATACCAAACCCAATACCTGACTCAAAACCCAATACCAAACCAATACCAAACCCAATACCAACCCAATACCAGACCAAAATCCCAATACCAAACCAATACTATGACCAATACCCAATACCCAATACCAATACCAACCCAATACCCAATACTCAATACCAATACCAACCCAATACCAAACCCAATATGGCCGGCCCGGCCCGGCCCGAGCCCCCAAATCTCCGGCCCGGCCCGGCCCGACCCGTACCCCCAAATCTCCGGCTCGGCCCGGCCCGAACCCCCAAATCTCCGGCCCGGCCCGGCCCGGCCCGAATTTTTGGCTCAGATTTTAACCCAATTTTTGTCATAATTTTTGCGATTTTTGAATCAATGTTTTTGTTGAAATTTCATTGTTTTCCATGAAAAAGTCGCCAGATAGACAATACCAATGGTGTGGCTGGGGGGTCCCCCCCTAGGTACAGTAGGTAGATGACGCGCCATCCTGGTACAGTAGGTAGGTCGCCGCCCCCCGGCTGGTACAGTAGGTTGCTATTTTTGGCTCAAAATGGTATAAAATCCATATTTTTCATTCCAAATAATCGAAAAATTTTGAGGGTTTTAGAGTACGTTTTCATCTAAACTTGGACATAAAAAATTTTGTTCCCCCCTAGCTCGACCGGTCGGTACAGTAGGTAGGTTGATTTCAGGCCTTTCTGGTGGTACAGTAGGTTGATTGCACGCCTGGGTAGCCACACGACTGGACAATACTGATCACTTACTTGCTGAATCCGTCCGAAATTTTAGTATTTTGGACAAAAAACCCTACTTTTTCAGTAAAATAAGTCACTTCAGAAGCTTCGGGCCGGGGTGCCCGGCCCGGCCCGGCCCGACCCTCCAAATCTCCGGCCCGGCCCGGCCCGGCCCGAGCCAAAAGCCCAAAATCGCGGCCCGGCCCGGCTCGGCCCGGCCCGAGGTCGGGCCGGCCCGATTGCGACCTCTGGTATTGGTATTGGGTCACCAATTTGGTATTGGTATTGGGTATTGGGTATTGGTACAGGGCCGGTATTGGTATTGGGTATTGGTATTGGGTGTCAAAAGTGGTATTGTGCCCAGGCTTAATTGCGGGGGGGCTCTATTCCGGGGGGGGCTGTATTTAGGTTTTTACGGTAATCAGAAAAAGACGCGGACCAGAGGTCGCACGCAATCGGACCGGGCCGCGATTTTGGGCTTTTGGCTCTGGCCGGGCCGGGCACTCCAGCCCGAAGCTTCTGAAGTGACTCATTTTACTGAAAAAGCAGGGTTTTTTTGTCAAAAATACTAAAATTTCTGACGGATTCGGCACAGAGGTCGCAATCGGGCCGGCCCGAGCTCGGGCCGGGCCGCGATTTTGGGCTTTTGGCTCGGGCCGGGTCGGGCACCCCGGCCCGAAGCTTCTGAAGTGACTTATTTTACGGAAAAAGTAGGGTTTTTTTGTCAAAAAATACTAAAATTTCTGACGGATTTGGCAAGTAAGTGATCAGCATTGTCCAGTGGTGTGGCTACCCAGGCGTGCAATCAACCTACTGACCACCAGAAAGGCCTGCAGTCAACCTACCTACTGTACCGGCCGAGCTTGGGGGGGGAACAAAAATTTTTATGTCTAAATTTAGATGAAAATGCACTCTAAAACCCTCATTTCGCGCGCAGCGCGCGATTTTTCGATTATTTGGAGTGAAAAATATCGATTTTATACCATTTTGAGCCAAAAATAGCAACCTACTGTGCCAGCCGGGGGTGGCGACCTACCTACTGTACCAGGATGGCGCGTCATCTAGGTACCTTACCTACCTGCTGTACCAAGGGGGGACCCCCACCCCCCGCCCGTGCTGGGGCTGGGGGGGGGGGGTGGGGGGTCCCCCCCCAATGGTACCCTACCCGCCCCGGCCTGGTACGCTACCCCCCTACCCGCCCCGCTCTTGTACCCTACCCCCCTACCCGCCCCGCCCTGGTACCCTACCCGCCCCGATTTTTACCCCCAAAATGCCCATTTTTCGGTCAAAAATGCCCAAATTTCGACCGAAAACCCTAAAAAGTGCAAAAAATCTCGCGCTGCGCGCGATATATGCACTTTTTAGTACATAAAAAAATTGGCACCCGAAAAAACTTGTGTTGTACCCTACCCGCCTCGAACAATCTTCCCCCCCCCCCCCAAACCGGATTTCCCCCCCCCCCAAAATCCCAGGTACACTACCCCCCTACCCGCCCCGATTTTTTCCACCTATGTACCCTACCCGCCCCGCAAAAGTAGCCACAGCACTGCCCCCAGCCACACCATTGGTATTGTCTATCTGGCGACTTTTTCATGGAAAACAATGAATTTTCAACCAAAAAAATAGATTCAAAAATCGCAAAAATTATGACAAAAATTGGGTTAAAATCTGAGCCAAAAATTCGGGCCGGGCCGGGCCGGGCCGCAGATTTGGGTGTTCGGGCCGGGCCGGGCCGGAGATTTGGGGGTACGGGTCGGGCCGGGCCGGGCCGGAGATTTGGGGGCTCGGGCCGGCCAAACCCGGCCCGATTGCGACCTCTGATTCGGCAAGTCTGCAGGGTAGTACTCACGTAAAAACCGAAATACAAGGGAGGCTCTATTAATTCACTGACCCCATTTTCAAAAAAATATTTTCGTTTCTCAGCGAGAGCGTTCCAAATCCGGTGTTATTTTCGATCGATATTCCGAGGGGGCTCTATTCCGGGGGCTCTATTTAGGGTTTTGCGGTAATAAGAAATAAGATGAAATCCAGTGCCAAATCCCAACGAAAACCGCGATTTTTTTATAAAAAGCCACTATTTTTCAATATTTTGCACATTGTCGGGCCGGGAAGTCCGGCCCGGCCTGACCATGGAAAGCCTCGGTCCGGGGGCCGGCCCTAGTGCGGACAGGAAAGTCCGGTCCTGCCCGAGGCTTCCTGCGCCCTATTCACCGTTCTTCCTCACCGTACATTGGTTGGTATTATAATTCAAATTTCAGATCAATAAATCTCGTATTCCACCTTTACTCGTATCGGCGACATCAACAAGCGAGGGAAACAAGCTGCGTGCTTGTTCGTCAGTTGGTCAAGTTCAAATATGAGGGATAAGGTATATGGTCATAGTAGTGGCAGGGGGGGGGTTGGGGGTTACCCCCTCTCAGTACTTACCTACCACAAAACCCGAGGGGGGTTGGGGGGGGTTGAGTACTTACCTCTCACAACTCCAAATCATACCTCTCACAAGCAATTTTATACCTTTTTAAGGCAAAAATGGGTGCTTTTCGATTCGACCTTATTTTCCCAAAAATCGCGCGCACCCACCCATAAAACCTATTTTTAGGCGATTTTCGGCGAAAATTTGGAAAAAGTACTATTTTTACCTCATTTTTGGCCAAAATTGTATCACAAAAACGGTGTTTTTTCGCGTTTTTGGGTGACCAAAATCATACCTCTCACGCTTCCGGTCCCAACCCCGCATCATACTTACCTCCCACACATTTGCCTGCCACTACACTGCTTCCGGTCCCAACCCCGCATCATACTTACCTCCCACACATGGGCCTGCCACTACACTGTCTATGGTCCTGTTCATTTGTTCACTTTGAGGCGGGTAAACTGAACGATCAACTTTCATATGGAGCCATATCCAGCATGGGGATCGATCTGGTCTGGTCTCGCCTTGGTCACGTAACTTTTTTGCATCAAGGATATTTAGAGATTTACTGACGCCGATCCAGAGTTGGGCAAAAAAGTTTTTTCGGTCATTTTTTCTTGTTAGGAAAAAGAAAAAGGAGGCATATAATTTTTTCAAGGAAGTTTTTATGGAAAACAGCCATATTATTTACCAAAAAGGCATTTTGGTGGTCTTTCCTTCCAAGCAAAAATTGCATCAAACCATGCCTCCAGCAGACGATCGGTGTATACTTGCGAGCCGAAAAAAACAGTTATTTTTCGAAAAAACCATTTTTTCCGAGGCCCGAAAAAACACGCTTTTATTTTTCCATGAATTTTTCCAAGTGGTAACTTTTGGAAAAAATCGATTCTTTTTCCAGACAAATCCGACAAAATTCTGTCCAAAATAGGCGTTTTTGGACCATGGGTAACTTTAAGTACTGGAAAAATATTTGAAAAAAAACGTTTTTTTTCAAAAATGTATTTTGCGGAAAAATACGCAAGCATAGCGTGGTGTATTTATACACGTTTTCTGTGGTCTGTGGCACTTTGATGATCAAAAAATCTTTTTTGTGGCGCGGAAAAACTTTAGTCCATCTTGTTTGACCGTTAAAAAATCCGTAAATTCATTTTTTCCTTTGGGTTTCATTTTTCCCCTCTCGGTCCGTGATCCTGAAAAAGTCATGTGACGCAAGACGGGACCAAAAGTTTGATATCGCTCACAATTTCAGTGGCGAAAGAAACGCATGCGCCGTCTGAAGCGGAAGCGACGTCAGGCAAAGAAGTAGGATGTGGTGTGTGAGACAAGAACTGCGGGCGGCAGCTGATCATTTGGTGTGCAGCTGGTTGAACGTCGGTCATTATTCCGCCACCCAATAATCACTTAGCGTGAATAAATCTTTGTGATTTGCTTATCAATTCGTTTTTGTGTTTTCAATTTCCATTTAAAGAAGCGCCCTCAAATGCAAAATTTTGCGACTGCTAAAACTACACACCAAATCCACCACACACCCCATTCGGTGAATCCAAGGCGGCAAATTGGTTTTTTAGTTTCTTTCTGGTTTGTCGACTCTCGACTGAGGTGTTGCGGTTTCCCAACCCGAGCAAATAGTTTTCTCAGTTTAGTCGAACTAATGTTTCTTTCATTGTTTTCGGCAGAAAGTATACAGTTTATGGTTGATTTTGAGTTGCCTTTTGCCATTGTGCAAGTTGTTCCATGATAAAGTTGTTGAGTTTTATTTCTCCATGCTTTCTTGCGAGACGACGTCTCCTTCGTGATATCTAGTTTAAATTAACTAGATTTACATACTTTTTTAATTTCTATGTTCTGATGATTCGGACTGTCCGTTTTCGACTGAAAACTGGTCGCATAGCCAACGGCGAACAACCAACAACTTTGGTTTACTAAAAATGTCTCAATCTCAAATGTGTATCAAAAGAATGAGCGTTTTGGAAAGCTTCAACGCACGCTCTCACAAAAACACGAAACTTTGATGGAATAATGCTTCAATTGAAAAACAGTTTCCATTTCGGGACACCGCGCCATGTCAACGTGGCGCGCGCTGGGCGCGTTGTTGACCAAAACGGTGCAAGGCGTGGCCAACCGTGTGCTTGGCGTGTACGCACAGTTATTTGCATCGCGCGTCGCACAACAAGCGCCGAAAGTGCTCATCAAATCGTTGCCGAAACGACCAGTGACCGTGCCATGGGATCGATTGGGCAACATTTCTCGTATGGTGGGTTTGGATTTTTTTGTCTTCTTCGGCCTGGCAAAATCAAGGCGAAAATTAGCAAGAATTGTGAGCAAGACGAAATATGAAACGTTCACCCTGGAACGTCAGCCAACAAATGTCTTGACGCGTCTGATCATGTTGCCAAGGATATCGTTTGAAATGTTTTGCCATCTCCGACAAACCGTCTGGTATGCATCAGATTTCGGTGCTCCTTCGTGAATGTGGTTAATTTACAGTTTCATCTATTTGAATCACTTACGAGCTTCGTGACCGTTTCGACACAACGTTCAGTAAATTTGAACTGCACCAAATTGAGATCGATGTGTGAACGCCGTATTTCAGCCGCCGCACAATCAATCCATTATTTGCTTCAGTTTTGGCGCACACGTGGTGGCCCAACAGCTGCCCGCGCCGTGGCAATGGGCCTGTGGCATTCGACCGGTCGTCCGTCCACCCATTGGCGTGCGGGACACAACAAATATGTGATACATGCACAACAACGCAATGCTGATGATCTGATTAATCATATTCATCGGTTGGACTTCGGTCCTTTGTTTTTGTTTCTGCCGGACATCGTGATATAAAGCCAGAATTCCAAATAAGAAACAGCCAAACTGCAAGTCAACGCTCGCTTATGGTAATTCATTGACCGGCAGCTGGTACTTCTACTTGGAGACCTCGCCATAACAGTACAGTATTGATACCTGGTAGTGCTGTGGCAGGTACCTAGCACTGATGCATTCGGAGGATTGAGAGAACCAAATTGTCGAGCACGTCTTACGTTACTCTGAGTGCCTGACCACAGCGAATTTCGGTGCGCTGTACCAATCTTGAAACTGCAGATTATTCGCTCCACCGGTCTCCACTGTCGATGTGGGCGAGTATCCCCGTGAAATCGCCGGTTATGAATTGGCGGGCAACATTGCAGTTGGCTGCAACGGTGCTGTGTACGAAGCACGAGCATTGCCGAAGAAAACTGACGTGAGTTCATAATTACCATAACAAGCATTTTTGACAGTATTCAATTGGATTCACAGCCAACCCCGAAATCTGAACAATTCGTACATAATTGGGAACTGTCCTCAGGTTGATCAAAAGCGTCGGATCGATCTTTCTATTGCTGCACCTTCTGCTGCTCCAGTCGAACAAACATCAACGTATCCGCTGGTTGTCAAAATGTTGTTCAATTACAATTGGTCGGTTTATTATTGTTTTTGAACCTAAAGTTGAGAAGGAGAGTGGTGTTTGCGGCCGTTTGAGTGGGAAATGCCTAAATTCGACCTGAAATTGTCTTGTCACACACTCACACTGCGTGATTTGTTCTTTAGTGTTGTTGTGCGGGTTGCATGAATAAGATACTATTATAATCGTCCTTTCGTCCATAATAATGATCGTCCTTTCACAAGACGCTTTTGTCCCTTGAGGTATGCATCGCCGACACAGATCTGGCGCGATAACGAGGCTGAAGTGGTACCCGTTTTGGACACACTGCTGCACGGACATATGAGATTGTGGGTTACTGCCGTGGTTTGCAGATATGTATATTTTTACTTTCTCATGTTCAGTGTGCAATCTAGCACCGGCTGCCAACGACTGGGCAATAAAACAAATGCCCTCGAAATTATCAAAAGTTGACATGGATGCACCTAAGTTTCGGACAATCACAAGATTGCAACTGGGAATGTACAAAATCAATACAGTCTGCGTTGCACATCGAACTGTCAGTCACACCAGTGAGGATCATAAAAACAATGTGCAGGTACCAACCAGTACACTAAATGCAATGTACTCTTTATAATTCCAGATGTCGTCCCATCCCCAAGTCCCATCCGAACATCGTCACCTTGCACACAGCATTCGTTGATCGTATGCCGATTCTGCCCAACGCTGAGCGACTGTATCCGGCTGCATTGCCACCGATCGATGCCCTCTTGGCGCCCTACACTCCCTTGCGTACAATGTTCTTGGTGTTGAAACGGTGAACTAACAGTTGCTTTGCGGAACGGATTGTTCGTGTTCTCTGCTTTTGTAAAAAATGTATTAGGCCTCGCTGTTTAAAAATATCAGCCAGCAGGGACTGCACCTACCGTTCACTAGTTTCTTGAAGTCACTTGAAGGCAGCCCGACTCCCAAATCAGCTGGTAACCAATTAAGAACCAGATCTGGACAGTGTATCTGGGACAAAACTGTGACCACACAGATATTGGTCGCACAATGACTATATAAGAATTCATCAAATCTATCCTGATTTTCACGTTCAGTCAGTCTTAACCACTGTGCTATTTGTGGTTCTCACAAAACATTTTCAGCTGAAAATAATCTAGCACATCAAGCACGTTGCCGCAGGCCTGAAACATTCTCTTTACTACATGCGTTGTGTGCGATCACGCAACGCAACGTCATTGCCCCGTCACTTTCCCATTTACGATTTAGGAAAAAAATTTGACCAATTCTTATAAAGTCATTGTGCGACCAATAGCTTGATAACAATCCCCTACCCTTTCTGAAATCTTCCAGCTATTCAATGACGCTACGCGAGTATCTGCTGAGTCGCCAGCCCACTCGTCTGTGCAGCCAAGTGATGTTCGGGCAGTTGTTGGAAGCAATTTCGTTCCTGCACGCCAGCAAAATCAGCCATCGTGATTTGAAGTCCGATAATATTCTGGTGGATTTTGATGATCCCGGTTGGTTGGTTACGACGTGCTGTTTTGGTCAAAACTGACGTGCCCGGATTTTGTCTTTTGTTGCGTTTTTTGGGCTCATATTTACGGTATGTTCAGTGATGACAGTAGTGTGGTATGGTACACCAAGTCGTCGTAAGTCGGTTACATTTAGGTTGCACCACAAGCTGAAATGCTGCCCGTGTTTAACCCGGATGCATGAACGTTGCTTTTAAATTATCGGTGTTTCACCTTTTCCACGTGACGGCATAAAATGTTTTTCTTTGCTCTTTCGGTCCCGTGCTGAGTGCTAACAAGAAAATCAAAATCTCAAAATCATCCAATATTGACCAGTCGGGAGTGGACCAAGCGTTGACCCAAAATTGTGTTTGTGTGTACCTTAAGCCTGGGCACTCAGCGAGAAAGTATAGCATTGCGTTCTTCATGTTTCGACCTGCCTTCTGGTATAGGTGGTGCACCCGAGCATCGTCAGTGTGCATGCGCCAGTTGGTCATTCATTTCTCCAAATCACACGAGAACACATCCCATAATCACTATATTGCAGCCGAGCCCCCCAGTTTGGTTGTTACCGATTTCGGTTCGTGTCTATCGAGCGGCAGTCTATCAATGACCTATCCAAGTGACGATATTGATCTTGGTGGCAACGTTGTGCTTCGGCCACCCGAAATTCGAAGAGCCCGACCCGGGCCAAATGTGATGCTCGATTTCGCCATGGCTGATTTGTGGGCCACTGGCACGTTGGGTTATGAGGTTGGTCCACCCACACACAGGCTGTCTTCTCTCTACCCTACATCCGCTGTGTGTTCCAAAAAAGAATGTGTTGAATATCACTCGCGCAAACCGTATCTGCTGCTTTCCTTTAAACCGGCTCATGTGTCTGGGATCACCAGATTGATAATGTGCAGCGATTTTTATTGCAAAATTCCAATTTTTATTTTAAAAATATGTTCCCTCCCCTCGCAGATATTCACACGCGTGAATCCTTTCTATTCAACATTGAAGAGCGACTCGTATGACGAGAAACGTTTGCCGTCATTACCCTCTGATACACCGTATCCAATCAAACGAATCGTGCAGCAAATGCTGAGGGTTAATCCCGATTTGGTCGGTTCTATTGTTGATTTTATGTTCCCTCTTTTTGCCATGGTTCGGGGTTCCCGGAGCTCTTCGATTTTTCGGAGAATTCGTGAAATATTCTTTTCAAGACAGTAGTTTTATGTGCAATTCAGTCTCTTTGATGTTTAACAGTTCCATTTTATTTGCAGCGCCCCTCGCCATCCTGTGCAGCCACAACCGTCACCCTATCACTATTTCGTGTTGACATCAGTTCGTGTGTTGAGCAGCTACAACTGGTTGCACTTCACAAACTGAAGAATGTGCAAAATATGGTATTGGCTGGTTTAGCCTTGCTTTTTCGAATAAGGATGTTTTAAAAGTTTCACTAAAGGCAGCATCTTGAGTTTTGAACCTGTTTCATGGAACAACTTTTGCGTTGGTCAGCGACCTTTGTGATGCTCTTTATTAAAAAAGCACGTGATCAAGGCCAAGTTTGATACCGTTCGATTTTAATGCCAACAATTCTCTCCTTATTCCAGGTTCGTGACTTATTGGGGCTGTTCGCCGTTGAAACATTGCTGGCCACCAATCGAACACAAAGTCGTGCTGAGACCACGCTGCGACAGACGTTTCTGGCGCGTGTGAACGCAGATGAAGTGATGGCTGTATTGCGCATGTACTATTTGCCAGTTGGCACACATGGGTGCAGTGAATAACGGTGTGTGTGTGTGTAAATATGTGCACATTTTGCTGGTGTAGCGGGTGGATCTGCGGGTGTGTACCTGACGTTTTTGGTCACTGTGATGAGAAAATGAAGACCAAAATGTCGATTTCTCACAGTAAAGATGGGACTTCCGGAGTTTTCAGGTTTTTTGTAAATTTTGATTTAGTGACGCATATGGTCAGAAGGAAGACACTCACCGCTAATGTGTTTCGCAATTAATTTTTCACACCGATCTTTCAGGGTGAATACATGTGCTCTGTCAGAAGACTGTGTTGCTGCACTGCACCCGAATCTTTCCTTTCGTGTCGAAAACCTCCAGCTGACCACCACTTGCTGGTGTACAAAGCTTGTAACTGTATATATAAGCAATGGTCATTCTGTGGAAACTGCAGAATGGTGTTATTTATGAACGTTATTGATATGTTACGAAGTGACATGTTGCCGTATCTGTTGTGTGTCCATATGCATTTGTGAACAAATTTAAGCGCAAATCAAACGTGCTCCAGCACAGAAGAACAGTTTGGTTGTTTTATCTACGCAATAGTGCCGAGTCTGTGTCATACCAAAAATGCGTTGTTGTTTTGCGCTCAGTTACCCGTACTAATGTTACCGAACCAACAGCCCAATGGTGCTGGTACACGGTACCAAAAACAGCCAAAGCACACAGCGGATGCCCACACGCCAACCCACCCTCATAAACAAGCACAGGACTCTGTCAGGCAGGGTTTATGCTCTGCAACGCACAAACAGAGAAACGTGACAGCCTGCCTGTCTGTACATGTGAAGTTGCATCAGCCAAACGGCTGTGTGTGTAGCTGCCTCTGCTCAGTCCCTGTGTTGTGTACATTTCAGAACTGAACTGACTACTAAAATGTGCACTCAGCTCTTCTGTTGTGTATTGCACTTTGCGCTGTTGTCACACGCCACGAGAGTTTTATCGGCGACTTTTATTTGTTGGAGTGTTTCAGTTTATTTCGTTTTTGATGATAAGGATTTTCGGACGTGCAATATTGCGGTTTTTTGTCAACTGCATTTTGTTTAAATCTTAAAATCTAGAAATCTTATTGTGCTGACTTGTATTGGAAATTTGAATTTTACAGTTTGTTAACATTTCACCGGATGTCGGTGCATTTGCACGATAAAAAACATTCTTTCGAAACAAAAATTCCTGATTTCAGACAACTTATCGATAAAATAAAATAACACCGTCATAACCAAATTTCCGTATCCCGCACAACATGGGAGACTCACAAGCAGTGCGCGAGCCATTGGTACAGGGTGGAGTGAAAGTACCTCGCATTGATGTTGAGAAGGGCAAAGAGAAGGCAGACTCGTACATCGCTGCTACAGGGGAACACGTGCATGCCGTGCCACAACCAAATGAGGCGTTGTACAAAAAGGTTGGGCTGGACGATGTTTCACTTGGGTATACGAAGCAGGTCGGTACATTGCATTTGTGACCGAACCGTAGATGTTGAATCTTGCCAAACTTGGGGACAGACAAATCACGTGAAATCCACAGGATAGGGGGACGAAACTATCCTGGATGTTTTGACTACACAGTTGTGTTTTTCGAGCGATAAGGGATATCTGCAAATTTACATGAGTAATTTCAATCTGAAATACTAGTTGAAAGAACAGCGGCCACAGGTTTTTTCTCAAACACAATCGTGAGCCCTCCAGTTTTGGTTGGTCAAAAAGTCGGAAAAGCAATGTCCTTGCCAACAAAAGAAAACACCAAATTAGTCCTGGTGAGCAAGAGCAGATAATCGTATCTCTTAGTCTCTGTACTATATTATGACATGGACGGAACTTCGCATTTTCGTTCACCATTTCGAGCAGTTACAACTTGAAATTAGCATAGATGACGCTGGCCACAGCACCAAGGGTAGTTCACAAGAGTCACTCCGACGAGGCCAGACTGTGAAGCTGAATTTGATGCAATAAAAATTGTGAAAAATACTTCACAAAACGCACAGGATATCGACGACGTGCACGTGCATCAAGCGCCGGCGCAGTTCATTGGACTGACCAAGGAGGAACTCGAAAAATATCGCGATGATCCGTTCTGGCGTCGACTGCGGTTAGTGCAAGATATGCAGTCAAAGTCAACTCTATTCACAATGAGCAGCTCGTCTGCTCGATGCACTGCGATATATCTATGAAGTACAGTTTCCTGACGATTTATGTGGCCATCCAGCAACGAGCATTTTTGTGCCATGGTAGGAGGCGACATCCTGATTGGGTCGAACGGTTCGGGTTACAAGTCGCCCTCTTTATTGTGTGTGACACAATAGGTGTCCCGGACAACTTCAGCCAGCATAGAATTTGGACATAATTCATTTGGCGTGCGCAGCTCCAGGCATAATGCGTTGTGCTGCTCAAGGTTTCCTCGTGAAGTTAACTGAACGGTCCATATAAAGAGGGTTGACTGTATATCCAGTGCGTATCACATCTCAATGACTCACTGATGTTTCACCCAATGATTGCAGTCTGTTCCTGTTCGCTCTGTTCTGGTTGGCCTGGATCGCCATGTTCGCTGTGGCCGTGTTGATCGTCATCTTCAGCCCCAAATGCCCGCCCCGAAACATCCCGGAATGGTGGCAACGCAAAGTGTGCTATCAGGTGTGTGCTCTTTGACACGTAAAAACCCTGCCTGATCTGTGTAAGCACAGCTGACCACAAGCAGCATGACACCACCATTCGCTTTACGAAATCAAGGCGACACGCTGGAAGCAATATTTGAAACGTGTTGTGCGATGCTGCACAGTCTGTTCCTCTTTTTTCAAGTGATATGATCGGGGACCAGGCCGGGCTCTGAACTCTGTACACCGTCTTTTCATAGCAACAGCACAATTCCCTTGATGTTTCAGGCGTGGACGCAGAGCTTCCAAGATTCTGACGACGACGGTGTGGGTGATCTGGCTGGGTTCACGGCGCGATTGGACAATCTCAGACGCATTGGTGTCCAGGTGAGACTCCTGGTGCATGTCACGCTTGTTGATAAGTCCGTTTCCGAGAAAGGTCCGATTGAGAAACTTTACGCCCCCAATACGGGTAACATCAGAAAGCTGGTTACCTGTAAGACGCACACTGACAAGCACGCCTCCCCACAGGCTTGTCATGCTGTTGATGTTAAATTTGATATCACCTAAAACCATGGACTACATTTTGCCCAGTATGCCCAACATGAAACATCACCCAGACTGTTCGTCCGACCCCACTGTTGGCGAGCGCGAGCCATTCTGGATTCGATGTGACCGATTTCAAAATGGTTGATCCGCAAATCGGCAGTAACGATGATCTGAAGGCGCTGATTGATGAGACACATTCGAACAGTGAGTGAAACATATTTGTTTTGGTACAGTCTACCTTCCTTTTAGAGACCTCTTCTTGATCAATCAAACTCTCAGTCTAAATTTTGATCTTCCTCAGCTACCTCTGTCCAGTGCTCATAGTGAACAACACTGTTGTTGCCGAAAAATGGCGCTTTTCCCCTCTATCTTGGCCCTGTAGTATCCCATGTAACCAAATTCTGTCAACTCTATTAGTGTAACGCTATTAGTGTTCATTCTTTGTTTTACAGTCTACCGTCCTAGTGGTGATGACACAAAAGAAAACCATTGATTAACGTTTTACAAAATCTCACACTAAAGACCTCGTATTTGAATAGCAAATTGTCCAGCTGACCAGCTGATGTCGCACAGGTATGTATTTTGTGATGGACCTGCCGGTGACGACAACATCGACTGAGCATGAATGGTTCAAAAAAGACGTGGCCGAAAGCACCGATTACTATTTCTGGCGTACGAATCAACCGGATACCAAGGTTTCTTCTGCTAATATTTCTGTCAGAATTTTGCGATCATGTCTGCTATGGCTTTGGCCAACCTGACCGTAGCTACTGCAGCTTTGAACTTTTGTTTATGCCACAAATTTTGACCAGTGTAAAAGGCGTTCTCAGTCCCAGACAGAAATTGTATAACGAGAAATTTTACGACGATCTAAATTAATGTCATCAGTAAATTTCGAAATAGACATGTTAAAAAAGTTACGTAACCAAAGCAAGGCCGATCTGACTCAATCACCAAGTTTGATTCCGCCAACGTGAGCTTTTATTTTTTCGGTATCTAATTGCAGTACTACACGAAGAACGATGACAATGGCAAGTACTATCTGCACGTCAAAGACCAGCCCAACTACCCAGTACTCAACTGGGCCGTCAACGCCGTGAAAGGCGAATTCGCTGTTAGTCACCATGATGTTTCATTGTTCTTTTATCTGTTAATGCCTTGAACTTACACAGGACTGGCTTTAGGCGTATTCATACTGAAGAGCTTGGCCGTGTCCAAATCGTTAGTTCTCTCTCAGGTGGTGCTGAAACACTGGCTGGAGATGGGTGTCGATGGTTTCTACCTTGGATTCCCCAATTATTTCGCGCGCGACCCGACCGACAATACGCCTGTGAGTGCATGAAACATCAGGATTGAATACTCTTTTCAATACTGTATTCGGTCTGCATTATTTTTGCAGCATACGTACTATGCGATTCCCTGTTTCAGAATTGGAACAAGGCGGTTGAATACATCCAGTACATTCGCCAGCGAGTCGATCAATTCGCGAATGCCACTGAACGAAGTGACCCAATGTGAGTGGCAAGGGGTTGCGCTCTTGGCACACTATCAGACACAATGCGGTCCATTCTACTCTCTTTACTTTGCGACGTGTTTTGCGTCTGGGAGCACTAGTTTCGACTAGCGTGACAGTGGTTATTACCCCAGTCAATTCTCAAGGGTGTCATTACATATATTACAATGCGGCTAGAATGTACGACCGTCTCCCTATGTCTGCAGCCTGTTGTACACATCGGTGCACGATGACGACCTGTCCGAATCTGAGAGGCTTCAACTAATCGACAAAACAACCGGAATCAATTATTTGATCAACACCGAGATGGTCAAAATCAATGCCGAGTCCTGCAAGAGCGATCGGACGGCGGGATGTTTACGAAAGGATTTGAAAAAATTGATGCATTTCCACGATGCGCATAATCACACTTGGCCCATGTGGGAGGTGGGTGGAAAATTTGCAGTAAAATCTTTCTTCTGGAGTAGCTGGACTTGGAGTTTGGCTTTCGCTTAGGTCTTTTCTTTTATTACCTCCCATTTGTGACAATCGGCAATCAAACTGCGCATTCTGTACAATTCACATATTTTTTTCTCTTTCCCATTTGTGCAGATCGGTACCCCCTATGCGAGTCGTGTGGCGAGCCGCCTGAAGTCACCACACGAGGGCGAGTTGTTTGTGATGTTGAATCTGATGTTGCCCGGTTCGCTCAACTTCTACTACGGTGATGAGATTGGAATGAAGGATGCACCTGCCGATGTGCAGGTTGGTCATTGATTGACTCATTAGTTGATTGACTAATTTGTTTATTCGTTCATCAATTGATTCCTGGAGTGATCAACTGATTTGGATTGATCTTATTCATAAATCCGTCCATTGACTGATTGTTCTTTCAGCTGCCAGCCAACGGTTCGGCCAATCTGCGCTACCGTACCCCGATGCAGTGGAGTGGCGCGGAGAAGAATGCGGGATTCTCGAAATCGGACAACCTGTTCATGCCCGTCAATGGTGATTATGAGACGGTCAACTTTGAGGTGCGCGATCGCTGTGTTTTTTGAACATCACATTTTCTGCTTTGTATTTTTTCATAAAATACTGTGTTGGACATGGTTTTGGCATGGTCCGGCGCTGGATATTCATAACCAGTAACGTTCTGATTTGGAGATTAGATTCCAATGTTACCGAGACTCATGGTCAAATTACAACGGTGCACTAATATCTTCAACACCTACCAAAGTGGATGTTTCACTTTCTAAGGATCAATACGCGACCTGGTTGTCACCGGTCAAGATGTTCCGTCGTCTGGCTAAACTGCGTCAAAACGACGAAGTGTTGATGAGGGGTGAATTCGCGGTGGGACAGAATGACGACAACGTGTTGACGTTCTCACGATATCCGCGACCGTTCAATGGGGGACAGACGGTTAGCCATGGATTTAGGCATTGATTCAGGCTTAACCGGCCTGGGGTTAGGCGTCGAGTTAGGTTCAGGTTCTGCATGACATAACCTGCATATGAAAAGAATTTCGAATCGCATCCGCTGTATTCTGGAGAGAACATCCACCATCATTTGAATAGAACAAGACTCATTGAGACCACGACGCACCGATATCAAAGCGTTTGGTAATCTAATTTTGCCGTTTGATGTGCACACACTGACGAAGTCCTGGTGCACCATCTGGTCCAGGTGGGCACACAAAGTTCGCAATGCTATACAATTGTCGTTTGCAGATCTACGTCGGCGCACTGAATTTCGACCTCGAGGATCGTGTCGTAAAATTCGACCAGGAGGTGCTGCCTTTGAACGATATGGATCGAGCCGATGGAATGGTCATCACGATCACTTCGAATCTCGGTGAAACTGGCGAGGTTAGCAGAATGGATGTTGTTTTTGTAACGTTGTGTTGGCTAAAATTTTGTTATCTGCCAGCCGTCTCCATTGGGCAGCTGATGCTGCACTCGAGGTTTGTCGCAAAAACCCCAATCGCATCCGATGTTGCGAAATTGCGTGTTTTGCATCATGACACGTTTTGACAAAATCAAGATTTAGGCCGATAAAACCGGCAGCGATAGAAGCACCAAGTTGATGTTTCAATTATCAGACGAAAACGTTAAGTCTCTCGTGAAATACAACCCCAGACGAAAAAAGCAACAAAAGCGGGCACTGTTTGGCGCACAGGTCTGGCCGCGCAAAGGTATCGACGTGCGAGACGCCGCCGAGCTGACATTGGGTCCACATCAAGGCATCGTGATTCGTCTAACGAAAAAGGCGACCGCCCCGGATGACAAGGAGCCACACGCTGATGAATAGGGCACGAGCAGATTTGATTTCTGATTAATGGGAGCGTAGGTAGTAAGTGCATAAACTTGGCATACAGTCCAGCCCAAACTGCGTTTGTGCCCAATCTAATAGAGGTCGCACACGCCGGTATAATCGGTGGGCTGCTCCTTTTTTGCGTTTTTAAAGTTCTCAAAAATAACTGTCAACTCCGTTAATTCGTTTACTATACATTTTAGCAGCATGATCTAACAACATATAGTATGTAATATTGCGTAATGATCAACAATAACTCATTACAGTATATAATACCATCAATATATGCATACCGTAGTATTCACACTAGAGTGTTGAAAAGTCATTAATCCTATGATTGTGATTTCAATATTTGGTCATCCACTTGGCTCATTGTAGAATCCGTTTGGGAGCGGCAAAACGCTTGATCAAATTTTAAAACAAGGTTGACAAATTCGATTTCGGGAAGCGATTTGTTCCCACCACAGTAATGAACTCATTTCTTTATAAAATAATATCCACAATATTGGTAAAATAATGTAACGTAAAACTAGATTCTGTGAATGTTGAAGTAAAGATCATCATCATAGCAATCGAAATGGTGTGCATTTGGGAATGGTGGGAGCATTTCGCATGAAAACACAGCAGTGTAATTGCACAGGCTCACACTGAACATAGTGCCCTTCTTTGAAACACACAAAATGGGACTGATCACTGACATCAGTTGTCCCTAATGAAGACTTGGTTGAACTTCAATCAACTGTTGGTATCCTATCCAATGATGAACCAACCCAATCGTACCATTATAAAGAAGTGAGACTGCACATAAAGACGAACCGCACTTGTCGAATAAGTTCGATGAAGAAAATCATCCGTCGTAAAATGCCATTATTTCCAAGCAATGCTGTACAATGCGGATCATACGCCCGAATTTCGCACTAGATTGTTATTGTTCGTCTCTACAGTGCCGAACGCAGGTATCGGACGTCTAGGTTCCAGATAAAAATTGGCTCCCTGCAGCGGACGGAGAATCACTTCGCTTTTCGGACGAATCTGGTAAAATAATTTCTGTCAAATTGGAGTTGCTGATGCTGCTGCTGCTGTGCGAGGTTTCAATGCTTATCATTTTAAGTGAGCCAATGTAAGATTTATAAATTCAGTGCACGAAACAATTTTGGAGCAACGCGAACACCATTGCAAAACGATATGAGGACCAGCAGTGTTCAAACATTCAATTCATACGCACCTGATCGCGTCTGACTTTTGTTCTGACGTTGAAATATCGCAACAGCCACGAAAGAACCGTCTTCTCTTCGATGATTGCAAATCGCTGACCTAAAATTGTGATTGTTGATTATACTACACTCAGTGAAACATCAACGAGATTCCAACTAAGTTCGCGTACCGATACAGCTGCGTGCCCCGGCGCTGAAAGGAATATAGGCATACGGATGACGACCGGCGCAGTTCTCGGGTAGAAATCGGTCCGGATTGTAGATCTGCAAAATCAAAGCGAAATTTGCCCTTTGCGTCTTTCAACCACAGTTCCCACGGTCCCATCGTTCAAAAACGGACTTCTGACTCTAATGTCATCTAACCTCTGGGTCTTTCCAGTGTTTCGGATCACGATGGAGCATGTACACGTGAAACATCACTGTTGTGCCGGCCGGCAGCGTTCGACCCTCTGAAAGTGTCGTAATCAACTGATCAATCAATTCAATTTTCAATCATTTAATTGATCCACCCAATCAACTCACTGATCTTCATGTCGTAATCGATTTCTCTGCCCAACAACGGTGCCGATGGGTAGAGTCGCAGTGATTCTTTGATGCAACATTCCAGATAACGCATACGTGGTACATCCTATAATACAATGACATCAACAGGCAAGTTCTCAAAGATATATCTCATTATTAAAGATCGTCACATGACACACGCAAACCCAATTCGGTCAGATTTCCAAGCTTGATCCTCTGGTGGCGTTGACTACGAAGACGCTGGACTGTACAATACAACACACGGGGTCACCTTGTCAAAGCTTGGATTCCTGTCGTCGTCTCCAAATATCTCATCGAGTTCTGCATGCACGCGTTGTTGGTATTCCTGATGCACCGCCAGCATCATCAGTGTCCAACCGATAGCGGCTGATGTTGTATCGTGACCCTGATTGTAAAGGCGGGTGTATGTTGCGAAAGCTGCACTGCACGGTATCTGGAGTGACCGCGACACACTTCCTAAGGGACCGAATGTGTTACAGGATATGCATTGTTGGAACATGGTTTTTTGCTTTTTGTTGTGCTCTCCTCACGTTACATACATGAAGGAGCTTATCGCCTAAAATCACAAACAAACAGTCAACTCACAGCGAACATGAAAGTGTTGACTTCGGGCCGAACGTCCTCGAGGGGCAGTTGTCCCTGATAGACCATTTCGAGTAACAAATCCAGGAACGGGATACGACGACGGTATTTGCTGCCATCTGTGTGCATAATGAGTGGTGTATGATACAATCCATGGTCTTTATAGTGGTATCAGTTTCGGAATCTCTTTTGAGAAAAATACTTAATTTAAGACAAAATTGCAGGGTCGTTTGTCCGACGCTATCAGACTATTCTAAAAGGTGGCACGGCATTGAATCCAGGTGGCTATTTTTGAAACCCGCGTTTGTTTGAAAACTTGCTGTTCAAGCACCACTGGGTCATATCAGCAAGTAAGGATAAATTGTCGTAGTAACCGGTTGTGTTTCATTCAAACAGCAAGCTATAAAACCCGATATGCAGCAACTGACCCAACAAGAGCGTTTTCGACCGAGCCTTCATCAAATTCTGCAATCCACCCGCGTCCTTCAGCTGTTTGTATCGCTCCTCGATAACGTCGTCGGTGAACTTGTGCAAAGTGGCAAGACCTGCGATAGTGCGATATGATAGATATTTTCATCAGACCAAAATCAGAAAAAAACCAGCTGCGCAATCCTCTCTTTCTCCTGTGACGTGCTATCGGAATTCGGTTTTTCGGCCACAACCACATATACACATGCAAAATGGGACCGAAATGTCGGTTGATGGGGTTACAATTTCAACAGAGTATATTGTGAGGCGTTGGTCCGCCATCTTTATTGCCGCCTCCTTTTTCAGACGTATAGCTTTCAGTCTGCTTTTATTGCATAATTCGGAACCTTCTGCATTCTTTGTGCGGTGACGAAAATGCCACTATAAAGAGCTTTCACTGTATTGTCGGTATTCAAACCCACATTTCTTGTGCGTTCGTCCATCACCAAAAGCCCAGAACATGAACTCCGGCCAAAACCACGGCTGTTTCTGTCGCAGATGAATAACTTCGTTCATTCTGAAAAATGGGTATGATGTTTCAATATAATGATGTGAATGAGAACCTCTCCCATTGACATATCGAGTCAAGGAGAAATGCACTGGGGGGGGCACAATTAAGGTATTTTTGACCAGTGTGAAACTGTCCAGCATGATTTTCACGCCTCTGCGTTCTATTGAAAATAAAAATAAAACAGCAAATGGAACATCAACTGACATGTAGACCGCCTCGACATAGGATCTGTGTTTGTTGCTTTGTGCCCCAACATGCAATCCCATAGCAGCTTCACAAATGATGTCCAATGCGCACAATGTGATTCGCGTGTAGACATCGACTGGCTCGCCTGATTCGGCGAACGGGCGCAACTTGCCGACAAGCACCTGTATTGGTACAGTCCTGCCGTTTTGTATTTTGCACCGCATAAACTTTTAGACGGTGTCGAATTTGTCAGCTGTTGTTCCGGATGTATTTAATGATAGAGTTGGACACACCATATTTTTGACCAGCGTAAAACTTGTCCAAATACACCTATTTTTCCGTCGGTCAAAATATGTGTACGAACGCTCGTAAGCACGACAAACGATTCAAACAAAATCTGAGGATAATCCTCATTTTCGTTGCGTAGGTCGGAAACCCGATGCCTCACCTTTGCTTCCTGACTAAACACCTCAATGAAATCTCTGAGAATGTCGTAGTGAAACGCGGGTGTCAGTAGTTTGCGACGGGGTCGATAGGATTCGGGTTCGCTGAAACGATTGAACATTTTATAGATCGCTGGTAGGAAAGAAACCAATGCCGCCAAAATGTGAAACGTTTGTTTTATATGCTTTAAATGATTGTTTTTACAGGCTAATTGTTTAGTCATCAACTTGTGTAAATCGTCAACCCGGTCGTCAAAGCACACAGGCCACAGCAGCCCCAATGGTGAGCTCGAGCAAATATGACATTCGGCAGCGTTGACGACCATCGTTTTGCGATCTGCGTTGACCGCCACATGAACATCAGCCGCAATGCAACGGACATTACGCGAGCAGTGACAGAGTTTGTCAAACAATCTTCACGCTGGTCAAACTTAGTGCGCCCGGACGCAACACAGTGTGTGAATGAAACATAATTGACGGGCACTGCTATCCTCCGTCCTCGTGTGGTCAAATGTTGATGTTCTTCATACTGATCGACTCTGCTCATACGTCGATATCCCCCCACTTAACGAACCAAGTCAGCAGTCCGAGTCCCATCCAAGGTCTGAGGAATGTGTACTCCCTGGATTTGCGCGTATGTTTGCTGCTTGTCAATATCACTTCAGCTTCCTCAGGCCCGTAGACCAACACGTAGGGCAACCACAGCATCCAGATGCGAATCATGCGAAGTGATGGGTACATGTTGCACACGCCCGTCGTCTGCTCGAAGAAATCTGGGAATCAAACGAAATGAATGTACCGCATCATTGGTGAACAGCAGCGGCGAAGCCGTGGTTGCCAAACAGGAACTTGTCCGAAAACATTCCTCATTGCTCATTGAGCTCAGAAACTCAGTCTCAAATAAACCGCCCTTCTCTGTTAGTTTTTTCACGGTTATACGCCGGATTTGAGTGATGTAATTTTCTACTCCATTGAAGTTTAGCATTCAAACTCACAAACCACATGCGCTCTTGGAGCTCAATCAGAAATTTTTCGTTTTAATTTCAAACTCACCATCGGGATGCAATTGCAATTGATGCGCGTTCCCAAGAAAGTAGAGCTGTCTGGGACCGGGGAATTTGTCCATTAATCGCATAAGCTTGATCTGTCGAATCAGCCACATCATAGCCAAACACACAACAAACGCGATCAGCACTGTACCACCGAACAACATTGTGGCCAAGTTGGTGTGTGAATTCAGATGGGTTCGAATCCTATTGGTTGTTTACTTTATGACTATTATTTTTGTAAAATCTGAGAAAAAAGCAATACCAATTTTTGATCATTAGAAAGCCAAACCAAATCACCCACAGAGACAGATGTAATGCCCATAATAGAAACAATCGATATTATCATGACATCCTATGAGAATATCTGAAATGATAGCACGGAACAGCTGCCATGCCCGTTCTGTTGACTAAACATCATTTAAATACGTCTTTTTTCTGTGCATGGCGTTTCCATGCGCATGGGCATACAAGAACAGAGTCAATTATAGGACACTGAGATTTTGTGTTCCAAAAAAACTCGGACCAATTCCAGCGACCAAACAATTGCGATTGAATTTTTTGAGCCACCAAAAAATAGGAACGCGTCGTAATCAACTCGAAAAGTTCGTTCGTGTAACAGAATAATTTGATCATTGCGAGATATTGCGAGATAGAGAAAAGTATCAGGGAAGAAGACGTGCGTCTGAATAGGTGTGAATGAGACACAATTTTGGTTCAGCTGAAACCGGCAATTTTCATTCCATTCTACACTGTTGAATGAATAGGTGTGAAAGTAATTTTCTCAAAAAAATATGAAACTTTTTAAGTGCGTTTTATGTTGTCGTTGATTCGTGTGTGCATGGTTATTGTGTGATATTTCAAAACAACTTCCCCAAACAACAAAAACACCGTAGACGTCATGGAATTTGAACACAATTCATTTTCGTATTATGTAATACACTCGCGTGAATATGTAGATTGCCATAATAAACCCTGACACAATAATTGAGTGGGATAATTTACGAAAATTACTGTGCAAATGGAGAATAATTTTGGAAAATGCATGTTAATTTAAGTTTTCTTGTTGCTGTTATGCACCTGAATTATTTTCTTGATACAAAACCGAAAGGAAGATATGAACAGATCATGTGATCACACACAGATTTTCATTTTCACCATGCGGACAATATTTCACGAATGTCCATCATTGAAAGCCACCGCCAGCACTTGGGAAAGTGACATGGCAGCATGAGAACCGCTCAAGTATACTCAAATATATAATAAGCCATGATGAAGTTTGGATGTCGATTATTCCACCAAAACATTCAGTTTGAATCCACAATAACAATTTAGTCAGATGATCAGAGCAGCTACGCAAAATAAATCTTTATATCTCTTATTACACAAACCATCATGCATAAAAACCGTTAAAAATGATGGGCGCATTTCGATAAAAGGGCAGAAATGCGAAATGTCATTTTCTCGACTTGATTGGAATTAAGCGAAAGGGAAACATGGCCCGATGTGGTGCAAAATCACATGTTAGCAAGTCACCACATTACGTGCATATTATATGATCATGCCACCATACATATGTACATTTACTATGAGCATGCAACAACACCAATCAATGCATGGGTTGGCTGCAAGCAAAATTGGGCGCAAAGCAAAATCCGCAGTTTGATATTGGTTACTGGTGCACCGAAGTAATCATCCAAAAGTAAGCATGCGTAGTCACCTGAACGCAAACATAAGTGATCACCGGAATGTAAACATGCGTGAACAAACATAAAAATGAGTAAACATCCGGAACGCAAACAAGCGTAAACATACAGAATGTGAACATGCAAACATGCGGAACGTAAACGTGCGTAAACATCCGGAACATGCGTAGACATTCACAGGCAGACATGCGTAAACGGACATAAACAGGCGTAAGCATTCGGAACGTAAGCAATCGGAATCTGAGCATGTCTAAACAATCGGAATGCAGACATGCATGAACATGCCGAGTGCGAACATTCAGAGCGACTTTGCCTCGGTGCAACACTAACAAATGTTTAGTGCACACCTCCTGCGATGTGAACGAATCGAAGCAAGGCCGTTGACCTGATTGGATGCTCTGATATGTGCATTTGCACAAAATAATGTGTGTCGGTTCGCTTCCTAAACACCAGTCCGCTCGCATCAACAACTGGCATGTGTGGAGGTAGGCAACAGCCAAAAATTCATATTGATGTCCCTTTTCGTGCACAAACATGATACGCAATAGTGCGTGCAGTGCCTTTTTATCCATAGATTTGGAATGAAGCAATGTTGTGCGACACATATGCAATATATTAACGCTGCAGGTTTCGCCCCAATGTCCATAACGTCAAGCACAAGGGTCTTGTTTGCACGCATTGATTATTACTACCAGACATGGAAATATAAGAATAATATGAGACCTTTATTTTCATTTTCAAGGACCGCGCGCACTCAACAGAGGGAGCGAGTGGGTTGGGTTGTTGAATTCGAAATCAAGTGAACAATCACAAATCAAGTATGTGTATTATTCACTTGATCATGCCGCAGTTTCTGGTGGGTCATAAAACAAGGACAGGATGTCGGACTATTGGTGTCTGACAAAACTTTGTGATCGGATTCGTGTAGGTCCGGCTTCGCCTCATTTATACCGTCAATGTTTCTTTAGAATATGCGAACGAATAAATAAAACATTGTTAACCTATGAGACAAGGACCTGCGGTGTAGGCACAGGTCCAAATACGCAATCAGGCATGCATGTTTCTGGGCCCTTCAGTAATTATCACAGGGTTATGGCAATCAAAGGAGAAGTTATTCGGCAGCAGTCTTGGGAAAAAGTATATTCGTGAGTTTGGATTGAATCAATCATGCCGCCAACATGGTTTTTCACCAAATGCAACGTTTTTTTGAACACCAACGTCTAAAATAAAAGAAACCCGACAAAAATATTTTTGATGCATGATAGCGATTAGATAAAGTTATGCAGAAAGCAATTACGCGACCGAGATACGCAGATTGATTAGTTGAAAGGATCCGTGTTCGATGCAAAAAATTGAAAAGTGCTCAACCGAGCGTGCAAAAATCAGAACAATGTGTCCTTGATCAATCAGTTTTGAAAATGTTTCTTTGAGAAGAATCGCGCTCAAAAACGCTGGTGCAATGCGGCTAAACGTTTCAGGCATTCATTGGCCGATAACTATGGTTTCCGCGAAAAATCGCTGAAAATTTCTTCTAGCTAGGCGCACCGATTGGTCGATGCAGCAAATTTTTTAAGAAGTTACACATAAGTTGTAATTGGTTTTATCCACCTAAACTGCATTGCAATTTTCAAACATTTCATGCGTTTCTCGGAGAACAGTTTGTGTTTGTTTGATATAAAAACCGATTTTTCCACGCGGAAGAAAGGGATCATTTTGGATATGCCGCAACTGATCCAGCAAGGTCTTCGTTTCCATCATTCTTTTTTGTATTCGAACAAAAGATTGAGTCACGCGATTATGCGGTGGCAAGTGAATAGGAAGTCAAATGAAAATAAACAATGATTTATCTCAGAATGATCAATGCAGTAATACTGATTGATGAAACATCAGCAAGTGGCTAGTTTAGTGACGTGGTCGCGATTCTATCAGATCAGCTTAACATCATCTGACAACAGTTGATTGTCTGGACTTAGTTTCAGAATTGACCTTGATCTGCTGTCAACACAAGCACACGATTTGCTGGTTACAAAAGGTCGTCATGGTCATCAATAAGTGTACTACACGGTACTCGTGGTCCGGCGGGGAACTACAAGTGTATCCTCGGTGTTTTTGGAAGGGATACACCACAAGTGTGGAAGGAGGAAGACCCAATTTCGGGAAAAAGCCATTTTTAGACGGTAAAAATTTCACCTATTTTTGCCCTTTTTAGAAAAAATCCATATACTGTATAAAGGGTATATCTGGCGATTTTTGACAGTTAAACCTAAACACTGCCTATTTTTGGCCCAAAATTCCAATTTTAGGCCTAAAATGCCTGTGTAAAGGCAAGCTACAGCAACACGAGCCCTTTAGATCTCGTTGTAGGTCTTTGCGTGAGCTTGCAAATAAAATTTGAAATTTGAAATAGAAGGGGGGCTCTATTAACTAACTGACTCCATTTTGGGGGCTGTATTACGGGGGGGGGCTCTTCCGGGGGGCGTTAATTAGGTTTTTACGGTACTTACCAGTGTAGTTCCTGGTCCGGAGGGGGAGATAGCGGACCATCCGTTTTTTTCGGAGGGGGAGATAGCAGTGTTGGAGGTACTCTGGAGGGGGGAGGGGGATACCTACTGTACCGCGCTCAGAGAGGGGGGGATACCTACTGTACCAGAGCCGATGGCCTGGGGGGGTTATGTACCTAGGGGGGGGGGGGTTGGGGGGGGGGGTTAGGTTTTGGGGTGAAAATTTTTTAATGTGTTTATTATGTGTGGAATCGTGCGAAAACGTGGTATTTGCGCGCTACGCGCGCGAATTTTGGGTAATTTGAGGCAAAAACCACTGATTTTACACTGATTTTGGCCATTTTTGTCAAAAATTGGCACTTTTTGGGCAAAATCGGGGGGGATACCTACTGTACCGGGGTGAAAATCGGGGGGGGATACCTACTGTACCATGCCAAACATCGGGGGGATACCTACTGTACCAGGCGAGGGGGGATACCTACTGTACTGGGGGGGGGGGCTACCCCCCCCCCAAACCCCCCCCCCCCCCACCTCCAACACTGGGAGATAGTGTACCCCCGAGGGGGGAAGGGGGGGATAGGCCCATAGTAGTGGCTGGGGGGGTTGGGGGGGGTTACCCCCCTCTCAGTACTTACCTACCACAAAACCCGAGGGGGGGGTTGGGGGGGTTGAGTACTTACCTCTCACAACTCCAAATCATACCTCTCACAAGCAATTTTATACCTTTTTAAGGCAAAAATCGGTGTTTTTCGACCTTATTTTCCCAAAAATCGCGCGCTCCGCGCGCAAACCCACCCATAATACCTATTTTTAGGCGATTTTCGGCGAAAATTTTGAAAAAGTACTATTTTTACCTCAATTTTTGGCCAAAATTGTATCACAAAAACGGTGTTTTTTCGCCTTTTTGGGTGACCAAAATCATACCTCTCACGCTTCCGGTCCCAACCCCGCATCATACTTACCTCCCACACATGGGCCTGCCACTACACTGGATAGGCCTGGGCACAATACCACTTTTGACACCCAATACCAATACCCAGGGGGGGAAGACCCAAATTTGGGAAAAAGTCACTTTTTGAGGTAGAAAATTTGACCTATTTTTGCCCCTTTTTGGAAAAAATTCTTCATAAAAAGGGTATTTTGGCGACTTTTGAGAACATTGACCTAAAATCACACATTTTTGGTATAAAAATGCCCATTTTAGGCCTAAAAATGCCTATTTTAGGCAAAAATTGGGGGAGATAGTGTACCCGGCAGGGTTTTTTTTTCAAAATTCACTAGGTGCAACTTAGGTGCAACCCCCCAATTTTTAGGTGCAAGCTGGCCAAAGTAGGTGCAACCCCTATTTTGGACAAAAAACGCCAATTTTAGACTTTTTTGCCAGGTTGTGTGTTCAATGCTATTTGCGTGCTTTTAGAAGTTCAATAAAGTTGTAACGCAATGAATGCCTTTTCCTTTAGCAAAAGCAAACTTTTCAGGGAAAGTTCAACATTTTGTAGCACATTTTGTACTAGTTTCATTATTGAGAACCGATTGAGAAGAAAACGAAACAGTAAAATTTTCACGTCACCATATCCACATTTGGGGGTCACGTACGAATCAATTACTTTCGCTGTTCATTTACTGTGTGGGTATCTAATACTGTTGTCATGCTCTGCTCTAGTTAGTCAGTGTAGTTCCTGGGGGGAGGGGGTCCCTTCCTAAGGTACAGTAACCGCCGCGACCAAGGTACACTAGTACACTAACCGCCGCACCAGGTACACTAGCCGCCGCAATTTTTGCCTAAAATAGGCATTTTTAGCTCAAGATGGGCATTTTAGGCCTAAAACGGGCGTTGTCAAAAGTCGCCAAAATACCCTATTTATGGAGATTTTTTTCCAAAAAAGGGCAAAAATAGGTCAAATTTTTTACCTCAACGAAGGACTTTTTCCTGAATTTTGGTCTTCCCCCCTCCTTCCGCCCACAGGGAGGTACACTAGCCGCCGCACCGACAAAGTGAGTAGGTTCACTAACCGCTAGGGATCGGCGTCGGTGTCGGAAAAAAGTCGGTGTAGGTACCGACACTACTAATGTCGGTGTCGGTGTCGGTCCACAAAAGTGTCGGTTTTTTTCAGGTGTCGGTAGTGTCGGTCCCCAATTTTTCGGCAGCCAACTACTATTAGAAAAAAAATATATTTCGTACTGATTATGTTCTTTAGTTGTCCACAACATATAAAAAAGCGCCAAGCGCTGGTTTTGAACGACCAATTCCTCATACACGGTTCAGTTTCAATTCTGCAGCAGTGCAACACAACAAGAGAACAATTTTTTTGGAATCAGATTAATGCCGATTAATGCTGATTAATCAGGCTGCCGCCCGCTGTGTCGCTGTCGCTGCGACTTATGGCGGCGGCGTCTGTCGTTGATTGGCTTGTACTTGGGGTTGGGGTAACAAACTGACTAATTAGTCGGTTGAGCAGCGGACGGAGTAGAAATAGGTTTCGGCTTCAGTTTCTTCTTTGCCTCGAGGAACAATTTTGATTCAGTCGGGTGCTTGGTCACAATGTGACGGGAAATTGTGATGCTTGATCCTCTCGAATAGGCCAGTTTCTTGTCGCAAATTTTGCATTGGACCTGCGTTTCTTTGCCGCGCGAGTCCGCCCGGACTAGCTTTGCAAAACCTAGTCGGTTCAGAATATCAAAATCGGTCTCTTTTGACGCCATTTTAGGCCTGCAAATATGCAAAAATGGTTCGAAATAGGTTTAGCTAACAAAATGAGGGGTTTCGGCGACGCTTTTTATAGTGGCCGATGCCTTTGTACCACTTCAAACATGAAAACACAAAATTCTGAACAACAAAAGTTGCGCTCATGGTAAAAATCCGGTTCGTTCCAACGTTGAATGTTTCACTGAGAGTGAGAGGCGGACAGAACCTGTTTGTTCCTGCGACAAAGAGACAGACCTATCCTATCATACAAAGTTCATAATTGTTTTTTGTTTTGGTATTTGATCCCTCTTTTTTCAGGTGAGAAGTACACCAACACACCGGTTTTTGTCCAAAAAGGCATTTTAGGTCTAAAAATAAGTTTTTAGGGCTAAAAAAGGCAAACTCGGTTTTACTGTCGGTGTCGGTCATTTTTTCACTGTCGGTGTCGGTGTCGGCGTGCTTTTTCGCCGGTGTCGGTACTTTCCAAAAAAGTGTCGGTGTCGGTGTCGGTGTCGGTCTACATGACCGACGCCGATCCCTACTAACCGCCTCGCCGGACCAGGAACTACACTGATCCTAGTACAGCACGTATTTGTTTTTATCACCAGCACACCAGGTACCAACTGTGTACGAAATCAATCAATCAGATCAATATTTTTTGTCGATGTCGACCAAATGCTTCGATGTAATTTATTGGAAGGAATGAAAAGCCGCGCAGCGCATTTTTTTTGTTTCTAAGCTTTCCAACCTCAAAAGATGCTGTATAAATGCTAAATTAAGCAAATAAGGGTCCAAAATTTTAGGTGCAACCTTGCACCTAACCCTGAATTTTTAGGTGCAATTCTGATTTTTTAGGTGCAAATTGCACCTAAAAAGTGTCTAAAAAAAACTATTGTACCCGGAGGGGGAGATAGGGGGATAGTGTACCACCTGAGGGGGAGATAGCGTACCCGAGGCCAGTGTAGTTCCTGGTCCGGCGCGGCGGTTAGTGTACCTACCCCCTTTTTCCGTGCGGCGGTTAGTGTACCTCCCTGGGGGGGAAGGGGGGGGGAAGACCCAAATTCAGGAAAAAGTCACTTTTTGAGGTAGAAAATTTGACCTATTTTTTGCCCTTTTTGGAAAAAATTCTCCATAAAAAGGATATTTTGGCGACTTTTGACAACATTGACCTAAAAATCACCCATTTTAGGGCTAAAAATGCCCATTTTAGGCCTAAAATTGCCTATTTTGGGCAAAAATTGAGGCGGTTAGTGTACCTGGCGCGGCGGTTAGTGTACTAGTGTACCTTGGTCGCGGCGGTTAGTGTACCTTAGGGGGGGGACCCCCCCTCCCCCCCAGGAACTACACTGCCCGAGGCAGTGCTGTGGCTACTTTTGCGGGGCGGGTAGGGTACATAGGTGGAAAAAATCGGGACGGGTAGGGGGGGTAGTGTACCTGGGATCTTGGGGGGGGGGAAATCCGGTTTGGGGGGGGGGGGGGGGGAAGATTTTTCGGGGCGGGTAGGGTACAACACAAGTTTTTTCGCGTGCCTGTTTTTATGTACTAAAAAGTACATATATCGCGCGCAGCGCGAAATTTTTTGCACTTTTTAGGGTTTTCGGTCGAAATTTGGGCATTTTGGACCGAAAAATGGGCATTTTGGGGGTAAAAATCGGGGCGGGTAGGGTACCAGGGGCGGGGCGGGTAGGGGGGTAGGGTACCAGAGCGGGGCGGGTAGGGGGGTAGCGTACCAGGCCGGGGCGGGTAGGGTACCATTGGGGGGGGGGGACCCCCCCACCCCCCCCCCCCCCAGCCACAGCACTGACCCGAGGGGGGACCCCCCACCCCCCAGGAACTACACTGGTACTTACCGAATCGGTCATTGCGACCTCTGAGTCCGTGTACCGTAAAAACCTAAATACACCCCCCGGAATAGAGCCCCCGTAATACAGCACACAGCCCCCCCCCCCCAAAAATGGGTCAGGGAATTAATAGAGCCCCCCTAACTAAGTAACATCCCCTATATAGTAGTGTATTAAGGCTTGACAGTGGTGCACAGGTATGCACGTTTGTTGTTCGTTCAGAGCACATAATACGCCTCTTATTGACGAATAGACACGAATAAATGCGATTACAATCGAAAAAACATCCTTTCAAACCCCTTTTTAGGGGTTTTGGGGGTATTTCTGGGAACAATTTTTTTAGGTTCGGGTCAGTGAATTAATAGAGCCCCCCGGAATAGAGCCCCCCGTAATAGAGCCCCCAAAATGGGGTCAGTGAATTAACAGGGCGCCCTTCTATTTAGGTTTTTACGCCTTTACGGTATGTGAATAGAATTCTATCTCTCGATTTTTCGATCAGGGTCAGAAAGATGAGACCTGTGCTGTCACAGCACTGCTGTGGCTGGGCGGGGGGGGCGGCTCCCCTCCCCTCCCCCAATGGTACCCTACCCGCCCCGGCCTGGTACACTACCACCCCCGACCCGCCCCGCTCTGGTACCCTAAACCCTACCTTACCCCAGCCCAGTGTATGGGTGGGCACAATACCCAATACCCAATACCAATACCACCCAATACCAATACCAATACCATACCAGTGTTTGGTATTGGTATTGGGTCTAATTCTGGTATTGGGTATTGGGTAGGGTTAGAGGTCGGGGGGGGGGGGGGGGACCCGACACCCGACATCTGGAAGTACCCGACACCCGCCACCCGACATCTCAGAAAAAAAGCCGACACCCGACACCCGACAGTTGCAAAAAAACCCGACACCCGACATCTAGTTTTTGAAAAAAAACCGACACCCGACACCTGTTTTTGGAACAAAAACAGGCAAATTTTTGCTCATTTGCATCATTAGTGCAATTTTTTGGCTCAAGTTACTGAATTCAAGTTACGAAATAAACACCAAAATGTCATCACAGTTTGCGTCTTCGGAAACATTTAGCTCGAAGAAAATGTTCTCTCAAAATTCTTCTCTCAAACAATACTGATCTTTTGTACCGTAAGTGTCGGGTGTCGTGTCGGGTGTCGGGTCCGACAAAACCCGACACCAGATATCTGGGGGTACCCGACACCCGACACCTACACTTTTTTGGCACCCGACACCCGACATCTCTCAAACCTGGGGGATGATTGAAGCTGGCCTGGTATTGGGTATTGGTATGGGTTTGCCCAGGTATTGGGTCAAAACCAAGACCCAATACTAATCCAGAAAAACCCAATACCACCCTACTGACTCAAAACCCAAACCAAACCAAACCAAACCCAAGACCAACCCAATACCAGACCAACCCAGTACCAAACCAAAAAACAATTATGAACTTTGTATGATAGGATAGGTCTGTCTTTTTGTCGCAGGAACAAACAGGTTCTGTCCGCCTCTCACTCTCAGTGAAACATTCAACGTTGGAAGTAACCGGATTTTTACCATGAGCGCAACTTTTGTTGTTCAGAATTTTGTGTTTTCATGTTTGAAGTGGTACAAAGGCATCGGCCACTATAAAAAGCGTCCCGCCGAAACCCCTCATTTTTGTTAGCTAAACCTATTTCGAACCATTTTTGCATATTTGCAGGCCTAAAATGGCGTCAAAAGAGACCGATTTTGATATTCTGAACCGACTAGGTTTTGCAAAGCTAGTCCGGGCGGACGGTGCGCAAAGAAACGCAGGTCCAATGCAAAATTTGCGACAAGAAACTGGCCCTATCCGAGAAGGATCAAGCATCACAATTTCCCGTCACATTGTGACGAAGCACCCGACTGAATCAAAATTGTTCCTCGAGGCAAAGAAGAAAGGCTGAAGCCGAAACCTATTTCCTACCCCGTCCGCTGCTCAACCGACTAATTAGTCAGTTTGTTACCCCAACCCCAAGTACAAGCCAATCAACGACACGCCGCCGCCATAAGTCGCAGCGACAGCGACACAGCGGGCGGCAGCCTGATTAATCAGCATTAATCGGCATTAATCTGATTCCAAAAAAATTGTTCTCTTGTTGTGTTGCACTGCTGCAGAATTGAAACTGAACCGTGTATGAGGAATTGGTCGTTCAAAACCAGCGCTTGGCGCTTTTTTATATGTTGTGGACAACTAAAGAACAGAATGAGTACGAAATATATTTTTTTCTCAATAGTAGTTGGCTGCCAAAAAATTGGGGACCGAGACTACCGACACCTGAAAAAAACCGACACTTTTGTGGACCGACACCGACACCCACACTTAGTAGTGTCGGTACCCTCACACCAACTTTTCCGACACCGACGCCGATCCCTAGCGGTTAGTGAACCTACTCACTTTGTCGGTGAGGCGGTTAGTGTACCTCCCCGTGGGTGGAAGGAGGGGGGAAGACGAAAATTCAGGAAAAACTCCTTCGTTGAGGTAAAAAATTTGACCTATTTTTGCCCTTTTTTGGAAAAAAATCTCCATAAATAGGGTATTTTGGCGACTTTTGACAACGCCCGTTTTAGGCCTAAAATGCCCATCTTGAGCTAAAAATGCCTATTTTAGGCAAAAATTGCGGCGGCTAGTGTACCTGGTGTGGCGGTTAGTGTACTAGTGTACCTTGGTCGCGGCGGTTACTGTACCTTAGGAAGGGACCCCCTCCCCCCAGGAACTACACTGACTAACTAGAGCAGAGCATGACAACAGGTATTAGATACCCACACAGTAAATGAACAGCGAAAGTAATTGATTCGTACGTGACCCCCAAATGTGGATATGGTGACGTGAAAATTTTACTGTTTCGTTTTCTTCTCAATCGGTTCTCAATAATGAAACTAGTACAAAATGTGCTACAAAATGTTGAACTTTCCCTGAAAAGTTTGCTTTTGCTATAGGAAAAGGCAGTCATAGCGTTACAACTTTACAGTACTTCTAAAAGCACGCAAATAGCATTGAACACACAACCTGGCAAAAAAGTCTAAAATTGGCGTTTTTTGTCCAAAATAGGGGTTGCACCTACTTAGGTCAGCTATCTCCACCTAAAATTGGGGGGTGCACTAAAGTGCCCCTAGTGAATTTTGAAAAAAAAAACCCTGCCGGGTACACTATTCTCCCCCAATTTTTGCTGAAAATAGGCATTTTTAGGCCTAAATGGTACTTTTTATACCAAAAATGTGTGATTTTAAGGTCAATGTTCTCAAAAGTCGCCAAAATACCCTTTTTATGAAGAATTTTTCCCAAAAAGGAGCAAAAATAGGTCAAATTTACCACCTCAAAAAGTGACTTTTTCCCAAATTTGGGTCTTCCCCCTTCGGGGGTACGGTATCTCCCCTCCGAAAGACGGGGGTCACTGTCCGCCCAGGCCAGTTGAGGTGGGGGGGGCCAGTGTAGTGGCAGGCCCATGTGTGGGAGGTAAGTATGATGCGGGGTTGGGACCGGAAGCGTGAGAGGTATGATTTTGGTCACCCAAAAAGGCGAAAAAACACCGTTTTTGTGATACAATTTTGGCCAAAAATTGAGGTAAAAATTGTACTTTTTCAAAATTTTCGCCAAAAATCGCCTAAAAATAGGAAGTATGGGTGGTTTTGCGCGCAAAAAACACAATTTTTGCGAAATTGAGGTCGAAAAACAACAATTTTTGCCTAAAAAAAAAAAAAAAAAAAATAAAAAAACAAAAAAAAAAAAAAAAAAAAAAAAATTACACCCCCCCCAACCCCTCGGGTTTTCTGGTAGGTAAGTACTGAGAGGAGGGGGGGTAACCCCAACCCCCCCCCCCCCCCCCAGCCACTACTATCAAAAAAAAAAAAAAAAAAAAAAAAAAAAAAAAAGGGGGGCCCAGTGTTGGAGGTGGGGGGGGGGGGTTTGGGGGGGGGGGCGGCCCCCCCCCCCCCAGTACAGTAGGTATCCCCCCTCGCCTGGTACAGTAGGTATCCCCCCCGATGTTTGGCACGGTACAGTAGGTTTCCCCCCCCCCGATTTTCACCCCGGTACAGTAGGTATCCCCCCGATTTTGCCCAAAAAGTGCCAATTTTTGACCAAAACGGCCAAAATTAGTGTAAAATCAGTGGTTTTTGCCTCAAATTACCCAAAATTCGCGCGCTACGCGCGCAAAGTCCACGTTTTCACACGATTCCACACACAATAAACACATTAAAAAATTTTCACCCCAAAACCTAACCCCCCCCCCCCCCCCCCACCCCCTAGGTACATAACCCCCCCAGGCCATCGGCTCTGGTACAGTAGGTATCCTCTCTCTCTGAGCGCGGTACAGTAGGTATCTCTCTCTTCTAGAGTACTTCCAACACTGCTATCTCCCCCTCCGAAAAAAACGGATGGTCCGCTATCTCCCTCCGGACCAGGAACTACACTGGTTAAGGGTGCCGTAAAAACCTAATTAAAGCCCCCCGGAAGAGCCCCCCCGCAAATACAGCCCCCAAAATGGAGTCAGTTAGTTAACAGAGCCCCCCTTCTATTT
>JASAMV010005739.1:0-11640 GCA_030248065.1 Rhynchonema sp. JSB1_4
GCTGCCAAGAGCAAGCCGTCGCCACGAAAAGACGCGACTCGCTCGACGGACACAAAACGGGCTGGCAGGCCAATACAACGCATGAATCTCCATCGACATCACCTCAGAAACCAACCGGTCGACAGCAGCAGCAACAACAACAGAATCAAAAAACAAGCCACCACCAGGTCGACCATCACTCAAAAACCTATACAATCAGACGCAATGAATAAACCTGCTGCCAACAATGCTGAGTCGAAAATTTGTGATCAACGGGACCCGAAACACCAACGTCAACCGACAACGACCGTTAATCGATCAACTGATCTTGTGTCACAACAACAGAGCAGTCGCTCATCAATTAGCCATGTTTCTGGCGGTGGTCACACAACAACACCAACCACACATGGTCAACGGCAGCAGCAATCTCACACGGACCACCACCGAAATGACAACAAACCAACGAACGATTTCGACTCGCTGAACAACGATCAACTAAAAACACAGCGATTTGTCAACGATAACCGCGCACAAACCACGGCCAGCAGGCAGAGTCGGCAAACGGTAAGTGCTAATCGACGTCATAATGCCCAGCGGTTGGATGGCTCTGACCTGCAAAGAGGTATACATAATGATTGTTTGCCGCGATTCGTGCACGATTTCCTCTGAATATCTTATTGTTTGCAGCAGGTGAAAGCGTGCCGCCGACATCGATGGATGCGCAATCTCAGAGAGGCGGTGGTCGGAATCGACAGAAATTAAAAATAAACAACATGGTCAACCACAACGTACACCAAATGACTACTACGATGATGGTGAGTGAGTGCATTTGGATTATTGATCTATCTTTGCGGTGGACGCTGATGCTTAGCAGATTATTGGTGTTGTTTTTCACATTTCTGTCACTGCCGTCTAATTTGTGGATTCGCACGCTGCCGTTGTGTGTTCATGATTTCATGAGTCAATGTTTTTACTTTGCAAGTAGCGCTAGCGCTCCGTAGTTGTAATTTAGCATTAGGGTTCGGATCGGAATCTGGGGGGTCGCCGACACCCGATTATCAGCACTGGCCGACACCCGACATTTAAAAGACACCGACACCTGATAGTTTCCGAACCCAATTTAGCAAAAGACACCGTGTTTGAAGATCGATGCACAGTAAGTCACAATGCACTTACGGCGCACATTTCGTGGCGGCCTTAGTTGGAAGAATTTTTTGTTTGGTGGGGTCACTCACATTGATTTCACGCACATTTTGCAACCGAATTGTCACACAGTCGCTATTCCATCGAAAAATACAAATACCACCTCTTGGCTTATTACTTCACTGTCCAGTCAGTCAAGCACGACGCACAGGGTGTCATGATGACCGTAAATGGCGATTGTGTGACTTTTCCATGTTGTGCTCGTGTTGGTTGATTGTGTGTTGTCACTCACTCTCACTTGGGCACACAGCCGTTCACGTCTATGTAGATGATCGACGTAGCGTGATGTCCGAGGCGACACCGCAGTTGTTATCGGATCGGCCGTCGCGGCGCCAGAAGAAACGAGCCGCCAAACACAGACAAGGACATCGACAGGCAGAACATCAATCGGCTGGCATGGACAGCGGTCGGTCACGAATGAGCAGTGTCGAGTCGACCTACTCGACGCGATCCACGCAGAATTATTGGACGGACACAAATCGGAAACAGCGCGGTTTCGGCCGATATAACACTGCCAACAACAGCAGGCGACGGGGACTGCCGCCAGGTCACGCACTTACTTGTATCTGCTGTTGTAATTGCTCGTTGTGCTTGCTCTAGATTATGCACCACAGTAACTTTCGGATGTAGCCTGCACTTGCGCTCAGGCAACAGACCTGGGTCCTGTCCACAGAAGCGGATTACATTAACTTTAACACTGACGTTAACATAGACGCAAACAAAAAGAGATAATTACGACCAAAACGCGAAGGATTTTCTCTTTATGTTTACGTTCATGTTGACGTTGATGTCAGTGTTAAGCTTAACGTTAAAGTTAAGGTTTAGTTTTAGGTAATTCGGTTTCTGTGGACCGGGCCCAGTCCAACTTTCCAGGGGTAGCCGGCATCAAAGCCAAACAAAATCTCGCGGTTTCCGTTAAACCCGCTGCCCCTTGGTCCGTTCCTGAACTTCAGTTGGCCCCCTCGCTCGTCGGGACCCGGCTCCAGCGTTCTTGTTGCATTGGGCGATATCTGTGAACGGACAGAATTATTAGTACATCTGGCCTGGACAGAACACACGTCAAAACATAATTGCAAACGACAATGCAGATGTGGCATGATTGCAGTTGCAGGTGGTGGTGGTGGTGCGTCTGCATCGCAACGTCGCATTGCGCACAACAGCACGCCGCATTCGTACAATCAAAATGTTGACGTCGTCGTTCCTCCGCGCTTTCGAAAACAGCTTGACCAACAACAACAACAGCCGCGTCAGAGCAATGCTAATGTCGATAATCATAATCAGGTTGGTAATGGTTGAAGAATACTGTATATGTACTGGTGTGCAGTATGTATACCTGGATGGCTTTTTTTCAATTTCGTCTCATTGTCGTTCTATTGTTTTTCAAATGCCTGGCTTGCTGGACCAGAACTAATCGAAAATGGCAAACGTTGAAAGTAGTGCGCTAATTAACAAGACATTCACTTCACTCGCACCAGCTTGCAATTGTTGCGTTGTTGTTGCTTTAGTTTTTACGTGTTGCGTTTGTGAATTCCGATGTTAATTTTTTTAGCTTTTCCTCTTGTTTGTTTGCGTTGCATTGCAAGATTTGTCTGCTGAAGTTAGTCTTGTGTTGTGCAACAGGAACTTTGCACATGTTCGTGTCGGACGGTAGTTACTGTTTTTTCTGAACTTCACGCGGTGGTTGATTTACGTGCGCAGCATGCCCAACCGAATCCCCATGCATTAATGGTCGTTGAGCCCAAACTATGCTAGTACCCACGGTTTTTTCATCGCAACTGGCTTTCTTCTTGTGCTTGATTGTCGGGCTGCTCGTTTACGGCCACACACACACTTGCTTGCTCGTACAGCACCCTTTTGTGTCAGAGAATGCGTTTTGGCCTCCGCATCTACCTGATCCAGATTATTATCCTCCGTCAGTTTACGGTGTTGTCTGCCTGTTAACCACGCTTTGCCTCTGCTCACAGGCACAGGGTCCCACCAGGCTTGGTGCAATTAGCTCGTCTACGATAATCAGGACGACTCGTTGAATTTGACATATTGTCCGTCACTGCATTTCTTTGCGTTTGTTCATTGTAATTCGAATAACGTTCTGACATGTGATTGCACGTGGCTCACCCCTCATTTTCTTGTTTGTTTTTGTTTGCCTGATGGCGCGGGCTTTGGTGGTTGCACGTCAATGTCGTTGGAAAGAACGACGTCACCGATTATTTCACAACTAATTTTGGTTTGCTTACGCTTCAACACTATTCCATCCGACCGCACCAAATTTCTGTCCCTGTCTTCGTGTCCGAAAAAGTACACGCAAACCGGGAAACCACGTTGCGGCAGCGGCAGGCAAACACCCATTGCTCTCTCAATTGCTTTTGTAGAGCAAAATTAATGCAAGAAACCCCGGGGAAAACTGTCAAACAAATGTGCCTCAAAGAAGAGCGACGGAAGTACAAAGCAGCTCACATGGCGACTGCCCGAATACAGTTGCTCCCGAAAAGAGACAGCACCAGTCGAAAGTGTTAATATTCGAATCGCGCACCCGAGCACACACATCGAACAAGACCAACGTACGAATGCTTGCTGTGTGGTTTGATGTTTGATTTGTCATTTTCTATCTTCCTAGTTCTTTTCATTTTCCAAGTTGTGCCATGAGTGTGCGTATGGGTGCTTGCATCTGCGAACTTAATGTGTTCTGATGCGAACATGCTTGCTGGTCGGCAGATACTTGGGTATGCACCCGACTTCTGCCCCTCAAGGAGTCCAAGAAATAATAAGCAACCTAATTAGGTTCGTTAAGTGTGTTACATGCAGATGTGGACGTTGACCACCTTGCTACTTTGCTCGCTAAGTAGGGTCGGATTCAACGATGAAGTATTACGGCGAGGGCGGGTAAATTGTGTATGCTGCGCAACAAATAGTAAAGCTCACGCACAATGCACGACAAACACACACAGCAGCAAGCAGACAACACAAAGGCGCAACGACGTTTTAGGTGTCGTCGAGTGAGCAGCGACAGAGTGCGTACACGAACAGTCCAGTGGGTGCACGTGAACTTGTAGTTGCGCCTCGATCGGCGCCGATGTCGATATCAAGCGGCATTGGTCGATCGGTGAACGGTGACGGTCAGTCACTGCTCGAAGGCACGTCGGTCGAACAGTTGTTGGGCGGTGAACCCGAGATACTCGACTGGGGCAAGGCCGTTGAGCAACATTTCCACATGTCGGCGGTACGTCTCTCTGTGTGTCGCGCGTCTGTCCGTCTCTGTCCCTTCCTGCTGCATGTCGTCCTGTATGTTCCATATCTGACTTGACCTTTGCCAATTCCTTTCTCAATTTCGTCTCGACGCTACGATTGTGTATTGTGTGATAATTTATCCGCCATTTGTGTTTATCGTTTGAATCTTCTGGTTTTCTTTCGTAAATGTGGTCCCTTGCTTTCTCTGTTTCTTTCCTCTAATTTTTTCAAGCTTTCTGTCTTCGAATATATGTACACCGATGAGTTTTCTCCTCATGTAACATTGATTGATTCGATTTTGCTGCAGGCGACCGTAACCCAGCCACCCGACAGCAACACTAAACAACAACAGCCACTTGGTCAACGTGACAGTGACGCGATACCCGGTGTTTTGAATGTTTCACGACCCCTGAGGGCCAGGCCGCGTGGGTCGCCCAACGCAATCCAAGGCTCTCCACGTGATCAAGGTAATCTTTTAACCTTATATTTACGCCAGCTTACCATATTATGTCTTTTATTTCGAAACTGGCTCGACGCGTCTGTGCAGGCCGGATCTGATCTGCTAGGGTCACGTGACATTTTTAATTGCCGTTAGTTGTGCGCGCACAACCCTTGCGTTGGCCGAAATTGGGGGCACCAGTAAATGTAAAGTGTCAGATTGGTCTGATCCCGATCCGATCAACAAGATTAACACAAGGATTATTTACACCAAATTTACTGGTCGTTGGCTGTAAGATTTCAGACTGGCTTGTAGTTTTTCAGTTCACTAGCCAGATTAGCTTGGCTGGTCACATTTTGAGGTTTACCAGCCAACTGTAGCGCTGGCAAGTGTTTTTGTTATCTTGTGTTTTTGCACGAGCCTGTAGATTTTCAGATTTACCAGCCAATGGCTGACAAATTTGAAAAGAAAAATCCTCTTTAATACATGCCGCTGCAAACTACTGTTGATGATTTGTAGTATGTTTTACGTTTAAGTGCGGTTTTCAGTGCCGCGTTCGCCACGTGGTCGTTATCAAACGAGCGGCGGCGGTCCTGCCCCGATCGACGACAACCACTACCACCACAACATCAACAACAACACCGGCCACGCGCCGGGCATTGTCTCATTGACGATGATGGGCACTGGCTCAACTCGTGCCCGACATCATCAGACGACGACGACGCCGCCGCTGAGGGGACACCACCATCACAACCAACAGTCGCACGTGCCGATGCCGTCGGTCGCTCAGTCGTTCGGTGAATTCAATCATCATCAATCAACCGACGATTCGCTCTCGCGCAGGTTCGCTTTTTGAGCGTGTTTTTTTGATCGCAACAAATGTTTAGCGCTCGTTCGTGCCATGCAGTGATTCAGATGCATGCTTTAGGCTCGGGCACAGTAGTGTAGTGGCAGGCAAATGGTTGCAAGGTACCCTTGGGGGGATGGATCCAGATGGTTGTAAGGTACCCCTATCCAGTCTCGGGCCCTGAGGTCCGAAGAAAGGGTGTTTTTTTGCATGCATTATACTACAAAATTGGCCGAAAATTTGGTACATTTTTGCATTTTGGCCGAAAATTTGCCTAAAATACCTATTATATGGAGGGATTTTCGGGGGTTTGAGGTCAAATCCCCCAGCCACTACACTGCTCGGGCATGCCTCACGTGACATGATTCAACTGTGCCTGAACACAAACTACACGGCGCGATATGCTTGTAGCATGAAGTGTGTCCATGTGTAGAAGACGTTTTCGTTTCACAGATTGATGTTTGCTCCTTTAAAATATGCCCTTTGTGTCGACGCTCGACGCACTTTGCAGCTGTGACACGGATCCGCCCATAAATCGTGAACTACAAAGTCAAATCCGATGCGCTGCTGATGACCTGAGTGCGCTGGTGGCCATGTCCGACTCGCAGCTGCTTGATGACGACGAATTATGTACTCGAATGTTGGTTGATGTTTGTTGTTCGCAGTCTTTGTGTTCAAAATTCACCAGGTGCAAATTAGAAGTCGAATTTCTTCACCGAAGTAGGAACGGGTTGCCTTTGAGCACGACGTAGATCAGACCGGGCAGTAGCTCGTCGGCACCCGCTGCTTTGCCTGCAGCAACAACCAACAATAACAATTCGTGGTGCGATCCAGTGCTGTGGCTGGGGGAGGGGGGTGGGGGGGGGGGGTCCCCCCCAATGGTACCCTACCCGCCCCGGCCTGGTACGCTACCCCCCTACCCGCCCCGCTCTGGTACCCTGCCCCCCTACCCGCCCCGCCCTGGTACCCTACCCGCCCCGATTTTTACCCCAAAAATGCCCATTTTTCGGTCAAAAATGCCCAAATTTCGACCGAAAACCCTAAAAAGTGCAAAAAAATCTCGCGCTGCGCGCGATATTAGTACATAAAAACAAGCACCCGAAAAAACTTGTGTTGTACCCTACCCGCCCCCGAAAAATCTTCCCCCCCCCCCCCCCCCCCCCCAACCGGATTTCCCCCCCCCCCCAAAATCCCAGGTACACTACCCCCCAACCCGCCCCCATTTTTTGCAACTATGTACCCTACCCGCCCCGCAAAAGTAGCCACAGCACTGGTGCGATCTGCATCTTTTTAACCCGTCATTTTTTGTGCAAATTGCATTTTAATAAAGCAACAAAAACACGATTTGTTCAACCGAGCGCCACCCGTTGCAGCCAACACCTGGGCGAACTGTACAAGCAGTTTCTGCCTTTCAACTTGCCTTATGTCTACAAGACGAACATGGAACAACAGCTGTGGTTGGACGCATTCCATGGACCGCTGGAACAGTTGAGGAAGACCGAACAAAAGACCGCACACTACAAACCATTGATGTTGAGGATCATTGAAATGGTGACCAAAAATGTTGATTTTTAGCACTGTGTTATTGACCTCCAATTATTCTGCGGTTAGAGCGGTCGTTTGTTTCACACCGTTATTTCGTTGTTCTTGCAGGGTATCACCTACTATGGCGTGCTCTCGCGCACATTCTCTCAACAATATAACTTGCCAATTGATAATACTGGTAAGTTAAATACATGCCATCTGACATCAGGCTCATAATTTCGTCGTTTTTTATGTGAATTTTCGTGATGGTGTACCGTGTAAGCTGCGGTAGAAACTGTTAAGTGTGTTGGTTTGTTGTTGTTGTAGATTTTGAAGGCCAAAACTTTTTTGTTTTCACTAGTTACGCAGAGCACGCTGCAGGTACACCGCTGATAAATCTGCGTGTCGTTGAAATCAAGACCGATGCCGACACGAAGACAACGACGACTCGTGACGCCAAATTGGCGCGCTCATCACTGGCCAAGTTCATGTTGGCGTTGGGTGATCTGGATCGATATCGCGCGCAAGTCACACAACAAAACGAGTTTGGCAAGGCCAGAGGGTGCGTGGAATTGGTGGGCGGGTCCTTGTTGGTCGGCTGTGAACAGTGGTGTCGCTAGGGGGGTTACCCCCTAGTATCCGGTATCTTGATTTGTTCACCCAGGGGTATCCGGTAACAAAAACAACAACCAACAAAACAAACAAACACAACCAACCACACACAACAAAGAGCTCGCGAAAAATGGATGGGGTGGGGGGCGCGGGGGGTTTTTTGTTGAGTATTATGGGGGTGGAGGAGGGGAGGGAAAGGGATTTAAGGGAATGGACATGGACAACTTCAGCTACAAGATATCGCGCCGTGTAGTTTGTGTTCAGGCACAGTTGAATCATGCACGTGAGGCATGCCGAGATGTAGAGTGGCTGGTGACCTAAACCCCGAAAATCCCTCATATAATAGGTATTTTAGGCAAATTTTCGGCCAAAATGCAAAAATGTCAATTTTTCGGCCAATTTTGTAGTATAATGCATGAAAAAACACCCTTTCTTCGGACTCGGGGCCCGAGACTGTAGGGTACTTACATCTGGATCATCCCCCAAGGGACTTGCAACATTTGCCTGCATACATACTGTGCCGAGCCTAAAGCATGCATCTAACACTGCATGGCACGAACGAGCGCTAAACATTTGTTGCGATCAAAAAACCGCTCAAAAAGCGAACCTGCGCGAGGCGATCGTCGGTTGATTGATGATGATTGAATTCACCGAACGACTGAGCGACCGACGGCATCGGCACGTGCGACTGTTGGTTGTGATGGGGGTCCCCTCAGCGGCGTCGTCGTCGTCTGATGATGTCGGGGCACGAGTTGAGCCAGTGCCATCACGTCAATGAGGACGATGCCCGGCGCGTGGCCGGTGTTGTTGTTGATGTTGGTGGTGGTAGTGGTTGTCGTCGATCGGGGCAGGACCGCCGCCGCTCGTTTGATAACGACCACGTGGCGAACGCGGCACTGAAAACCGCACTTAAACGTAAAACATACTACAAATCATCAACAGTAGTTTACAGCGGCATGTATTAAAGAGGATTTTTCTTTTCAAATTTGTCAGCCATTGGCTGGTAAATCTGAAAATCTACAGGCTCGTGCAAAAACACAAGATAACTAAAACACTTGCCAGCGCTACAGTTGGCTGGTAAACCTCAAAATGTGACCAGCCAAGCTAATCTGGCTAGTGAAGTGAAAAACTACAAGCCAGTCTGAAATCTTACAGCCAACGACCAGTAAATTTGGTGTAAATAATCCTTGTGTTAATCTTGTTGATCGGATCGGGATCAGACCAATCTGACACTTTACATTTACTGGTGCCCCCAATTTCGGCCAACGCAAGGGTTGTGCGCGCACAAATAACGGCAATTAAAAATGTCACGTGACCCTAGCAGATCAGATCCGGCCTGCACAGACGCGTCGAGCCAGTTTCGAAATAAAAGACATAATATGGTAAGCCGGCGTAAATATAAGGTTAAAAGATTACCTTGATCACGTGGAGAGCCTTGGATTGCGTTGGGCGACCCACGCGGCCTGGCCCTCAGGGGTCGTGAAACATTCAAAACACCGGGTATCGCGTCACTGTCACGTTGACCAAGTGGCTGTTGTTGTTTAGTGTTGCTGTCGGGTGGCTGGGTTACGGTCGCCTGCAGCAAAATCGAATCAATCAATGTTACATGAGGAGAAAACTCATCGGTGTACATATATTCGAAGACAGAAAGCTTGAAAAAATTAGAGGAAAGAAACAGAGAAAGCAAGGGAAGAAGGAAAGGAAAGAAAACCAGAAGATTCAAACGATAAACACAAATGGCGGATAAATTATCACACAATACACAATCGTAGCGTCGAGACGAAATTGAGAAAAGAATTGGCAAAGGTCAAGTCAGATATGGAACATACAGGACGACATGCAGCAGGAAGGGACAGAGACGGACAGACGCGCGACACACAGAGAGACGTACCGCCGACATGTGGAAATGTTGCTCAACGGCCTTGCCCCAGTCGAGTATCTCGGGTTCACCGCCCAACAACTGTTCGACCGACGTGCCTTCGAGCAGTGACTGACCGTCACCGTTCACCGATCGACCAATGCCGCTTGATATCGACATCGGCGCCGATCGAGGCGCAACTACAAGTTCACGTGCACCCACTGGACTGTTCGTGTACGCACTCTGTCGCTGCTCACTCGACGACACCTAAAACGTCGTTGCGCCTTTGTGTTGTCTGCTTGCTGCTGTGTGTGTTTGTCGTGCATTGTGCGTGAGCTTTACTATTTGTTGCGCAGCATACACAATTTACCCGCCCTCGCCGTAATACTTCATCGTTGAATCCGACCCTACTTAGCGAGCAAAGTAGCAAGGTGGTCAACGTCCACATCTGCATGTAACACACTTAACGAACCTAATTAGGTTGCTTGCTTATTTTTTTCTTGGACTTCTTGAGGGGCAGAAGTCGGGTGCATACCCAAGTATCTGCCGACCAGCAAGCATGTTCGCATCAGAACACATTAAGTTCGCAGATGCAAGCACCCATACGCGAAATCATGGCACGACTTGGAAACTGAAAGAGAGTAGGAAGATAGAAAATGACAAATCAAACATCAAACCACACAGCAAGCATTCGTAAGTTGGTCTTGTTCGATGTGTGTGCTCGGGTGCGCGATTCGCATATTAACACTTTCGACTGGTGGTGCTGTCTCTTTTCGGGAGCAACTGTATTCGGGCAGTCGCCATGTGAGCTGCTTTGTACTTCCGTCGCTCTTCATTCAGGCACATTTGTTTGACCGTCTTCACCGGGGTTTCTTGCATCAATTTTGCTCGACAAAAGCAATTGAGAGCAATGGGTGTTTGCCTGCTGCTGCAACGCGCGGTTTCTCGTTGCGCGTCTTCGGATAACGAAACAGGGAGAAATCCGCGGGCCGCATGGAATAGTGTTGAAGTGTAATAATGAAATTAGTTGTGAAATAATCGGTGTGTCTGTTCTTTCCACGATATTTGACGTGCAACCACCAAAGCCCGCGCCATCAGGCAAACAAAAACAAACAAAAAATGAGGGGTGAGCCACGTGCAATCATGTCAGAATGTTATTCGAATTACAATGAACAAAAACGCAAGAACGCAGCGACGGACAATATGTCAAATTCAACGAGTCGTCCTGATTATCGTAGACCACGTATTGCACCAACCGGCGCCCGTGCTGGCCAGCAAAGGCAAGCGGCTGAAGATACAAACACCCTGAAGTTATGGAGCCCAAGAGTCTGGATCTGGCCGATGCTGGAGGCCAAAACGCATTCTCTGACACAAAAGGGTGCTGTACGAGCAAGCAAGTGTGTGTGTGGCCGTAAACGAGCAGCCCGACAATCAAGCACAAGAAGAAAGCCAGTTGCGATGAAAAAACCGTGGGTACTAGCATAGTTTGGGCTCAACGACCATTAAATCACTGGCGTTTGGCTTTGTGGGCATGCTGCGCACGTAAATCAACCACCGCGTGAAGTTCAGAAAAAACAGTAACTACTGTCCGACTCTATCATGTGCATAGTTCCTGTTTCACATCAATAGACTAACTTCAGCAGACAAATCTTTCAATGCAACGCAAACAAACAAGAGGAAAAGCTAAAAAAATTAACATCGGAATTCACAAACGCAACACGTAAAAACTAAAGCAACAACAACGCAACAATTGCAAGCTGGTGCGAGTGAAGTGAATGTCTTGTTAATTAGCGCACTACTTTCAACGTTTGCCATTTTCGATTAGTTCTGGTCCAGCAAGCGCCAGGCATTTGAAAAACAATAGAAAAACGACAATGAGACGAAATCAAAAAAAGCCCCTATCCAGGTATACATACTGCACACCCAGTACATATACAGTATTCTTCAACCATT
>JASAMV010005741.1:0-10367 GCA_030248065.1 Rhynchonema sp. JSB1_4
ATTGCTGTTAGGGTGGCGTCAATTAATGGTCATTTTCAAAGTTAATTTTTAGTGACTCTGGATTTTTGGAAAAAAGTCTAACTTTATAAATTCATCTAATGGTCTAACTTTATAAATTCATCTAACTTTATAAAGTGAACAACTTCTCTAACTTTATAAATTCATCTAACTTTATAAATTCATCTAACTTCATCTAACTTTATAAAGTTAGATGAAAATTCCAACAACAACAAGACTTTATAAATAGCTATAAATGACTCTAAATAATGGGTCTAATGCGGTTGTCGCTGTGGATGTTATAGTGACTCTGGCCGTTCACCAAATTCATCTTTTTCTCTAACTTTATAAATTCATCTAACTTTATAAGTGACTCTGAACCTCTAACTTTTAGTGACTCTGGCCGTTCACCAAATTCATCTAACTTTATAAATGTCGTTTGCGGATCCATTAGTGACAAATGTTGTTGAATAATGTTAACGCTAATGCATGCATTGTGAATAAGTTAGACCGTGTCACATTGACAGATCGTATCCCATCACCAAATATTTACCAAATAGTGACTCTGAATAAACAATGTCACTTTTGTTGTGTCGTTCACCTTGCTGTTTGTTGGAAATTCATCTGGCTGTTAGAATAATGCAACTGTTTCCAAATACCAAGTGGTTAAATTTAGATTCACTCCTTTATAGGTGATTGTGCACGTGAATGAAGGAGATACATTCCATTAAATTTACACTAAAAATTCTGATCCCCGGCTGGGCTGTATAGGTAGGTTGATTGTAGTGCTTTTTGCTGTCACGTGCAAGGCTATTATCAAGATACCTGAGGGGAAGGTTCAACGACTCAGTTTCGATATGCTCTACAGCGTTTAAGATATCTTTACTGTCCGCTCAAAAGGCGAAAAATAACGCCGTTTGCATGCAATTTCACGGAATTCGGCCTAAAATGGAAGTTCATTTGTTGATTGGTTAATGTCACTTCGCGTGTTTGCGCGGGCGCGCGATTTTCAGCAGTTTTGAGGTTGAAATACTGTTACGATTTTTGCCTTTGAAAGCATAATTGGTTAATTCGAATTAGGCTCGGCGTGTAATTTTTTTCCCGCTTTTGTGTAGGCAGGTAATTGTGCAAGTTCCGTCCTGTTTTGGTAAATATTTTCCATAGTGGCATATCCGCGGCGTAATAGCGCCAAACTTCGTGTAATTTGTAAGTTGGCCATTTCCGCTTCTGTCCTTCTACCACATACACTCCCGCGCGGAATCTGTGTTCCGTGACGGAAATCGAAACCACCATTATCTTCTGTCCGCCTTCTCTTCTCATGTCGGATAGAATCGTTGTCTTTAATACCGTTGATGAAAAGATCATGACTCCTGCTAGCAGACGAATATGGAGTTTCCAATGTATACGATGCCCAGTGATGGAGAATTATCAGTCAAGATCGTGCAGTCATGCACGGCGCGCAACAAGGTAATCGTTTGACAGATGTCTACAGCTAAATAGGCTGTACTTTTCGCATGGATAATGCATCATGCAGTTGTCCATCCTCCAAAAGAGCAAGTTCACATCTGATGCTTCTTTTACACTGCCAGTTTACATCACAACAGACAACAAGTTGATTTTACTTTTTGAAAACATCGTAAAGAACGCCTACAAATAAGCGGCCAGCTTACACCAAATAGTAATACAAAATCTTTGGAAAATCATCCATGCCTGAGTTCTAAAGGCGAACGATGAAACATCGACGTTGATCCATTTCAGACATGTGCTGATTTATCTTCTTTGGTTTTGGCACGCACGATTTATTTCCTCAAAAAATCCGCCTCTCGCTCCAAAACGACCGGGCGAGAAAGAAAAACAGCGTTCACCATTTGAAGTGTGGGTGTGTATCACTTAGGGTTCAGCGCTCACACGTGTCCAGTGCTGTGGCTGGGGGGTTTTGGGAGGGGGTTCCCCCAAAACTACGCCCTATCCGCCCCGACGTGGCACACTACCCCCACCCACTGTAGTTCCTGGGGGCATAGTAGTGGCAGGGGGGTTGGGGGGTTGCCCCCTCTCAGTACTTTCCCCAAAATCCGGCGCGCTCCGCGCGCACACCCACCCATACCAGTGTAGTTCCTGGGGGAGGGGGGTCCCCCTCGGGTACGTCTGTTCCCCCTCCGAGGTACGCCTGCCCCACTGTTCCCCCTCCGGGTACGTCTCCTCCCCCAATTTTTTCCTAATCCGCAAACTTAGGCTGAAAATAGGCATTTTTAGGCCAAAAATAGGTAAACTTTAGGTGAAACCTCCAAAAAAACGCCAAAATACCCTTTTTATAGGGGATTTTTCGCAAAAGAAGGCAAAATAGTCCAATTTTTTGACCTCAAAAAATGACTTTTTTCCGTCCCCCCCCCAAATTGGGGACTTGCCCCCCCCCCTCCCCCCCCCCCCCCCAGGTAGGTACGTCTGTTTCTGTTCCCCCCTCCGAAAAATAGTGGAGGGTACGTCTGTTCCCCCTCCGGACCAGGACCTTGACTGGCAGGCAGGGCCCCGCCGCCCCACATTTTGGGCGGAGCAGTACGTTGCTACCAGCGCCGCGGCCTGGGGGGGGGGGCGGGGGGGTCCCCCCAGTGTAGTGGCAGGCCCATGTGTGGGAGGTAAGTATGATGCGGGGTTGGGACCGGAATCGTGAGAGGTATAATTTTGGTCACCCAAAAAGGCAAAAAAAGCACCGTTTTTTTGTGATACAAGTTTGGCAAAAAATGAGGTAAAAAATAGTACTTTTCAAAATTCTGGCCGAAAATCGCCTAAAAATAGGTATTATGGGTGGGTTTGCGCGCGGAGCGCGCGATTTTTGGGAAAAAGTAAGGTTAAAAACACCGATTTTTGCCTTAAAAGGTATAAAATTGCTTGTGAGAGGTATGATTTGGAGTTGTGAGAGGCAAGTACTCAACCCCCCCCCCCAAAGCCCCCCCCCTCTGTTTTTGTGGTAGGGAAGTACTGAGAGGGGGGGTAACCCCCCCAACCCCCCCCCCCAGCCACTCCTATGGTCCCCCCCCAGTGTGGTGGCAGGCCAATCGACCCAAGATACCCTAGGGGGGGGAAGGTTTCGGACTTACTCGAGATACCCCCAGAGGCTACCCAAGATACCCCTATGGTCCGTCAAAAGGCGAAAAAAGGCCGTTTTTTGCATGCAATTTTACTGCAAAATTGGCCTAAAAATGGGTATTTTTTGACATTTTTGCCGAAAATTGGCCTAAAATGACCATTTTTGGGTGTCTGCGCGCGGAGCGCGCGATTTTTGGTGGTCCCGAGGTCGAAAAAACACCTATTTTTGCCTTTGAAAACCATAAATCTACTTACTCGAGATACCATTTGGGGTCGGCTCAAATAGATACCCTTCCCCCCCCAGCAGTGCACATGGTGAAGTAACAATGTACTGGTTCGCCCTGCTTTCGCAGACAGACAGTGGTGGACCGAGGTTGTGGTTAGGGTGGGGGTTATTAGTGGCTGATTTCAAAATGTCACTTCACGGTGCTTCTTTATTTTTGAAAGTTTAGCAGAGATTTTTGTCGAGCGCTTAATCTGGCGACGGCATTGATGATGCTTCGGACTGACCTTAGCACCTAAAAAGACCCGACTCGGTTTGTGTTTAGGCCGCAGGGCCGCACTCAGACAAACGCGAAAAGCGAAAAATTCAGCACAACAGCAAACTCTTATGCCTTCCCCCTAACCCCAAAATGACGCTCAAACAAAATGTTTCAGAGGCTGTTTGGCATGCGCTGTGGATGATGACTACACTACTTTGTCGTAGGGCGGCCTTACAGTGTGTTTTACACATCGGCGCGTGACGATCCGACGCTGACCGCGCAATCATGGGCTCCCCCCAACACTTGAATCTCTTCGCTGGTTGGCTGTTATGATTCTTAGCTTTTGCCAATCCCCGTGGGAATGTCGTTTGCGCATCAAATTTGCATTGTGAACACAAATGCTCGTCAAAAATGTGACGCGCAAACGCACATGCATTGTGAAGGCAAGCCTAAGGAAGACTGGTCACATCGATGTAATCCGATCCGATCACTGCATGTGATATCAAAATTGCGCGCTCCGCGCGCACACCCACCCATACCAGTGTAGTTCCTGGGGGGAGGGGGGTCCCCCCTCGGGTACGTCTGTTCCCCCTCCGAGGTACGCCTGCCCCACTGTTCCTCCGGGTACGTCTGCTCCCCCAATTTTTTCCTAAAATGGGCAAATTTAGGCCTAAAATAGGCATTTTTAGGCCAAAAATAGAAAACTTTAGGCTAAAACCTCCAAAAAAAACGCCAAAATACCCCTTTTATAGGGGATTTTTCGCAAAAGAAGGCAAAAATAGTCCAATTTTTTTACCTCAAAAAATGACTTTTTTCCGTCCCCCCCCCCTAAGGGGTATCTATCTCGAGCAATGGTGTGGCTGGGGGGGGGGGGGGGGGGGGGGGCCGCGCCCCCCCCCAAGGTACAGTAGGTAGGTTGCCGCCCCTCGCCTGGTACAGTAGGTAGGTTGCCGCCCCTCCCCTGGTACAGTAGGTAGGTTGCCGCCCCACCTAACTTTTCACCCAAAACATTCATTTTTGGCTTAAAATTGCATAAAATTAGCATATTTGTCTGTAAATAGGCGAAAAATCGCGCGCTGCGCGCGAAATTAGTGTTTTAGGCCACATTTTCTTCAGTATTCAGACATAAAAAATTTCGGTTTCCAGATGACCCCCCCCCAAGTGGTACGACCCCCCCCCCTAGCTCGGCTGGTACAGTAGGTAGGTTGCCGCCCCGCATTTTGGGTGGTACAGTAGGTTGCCGCCCCGCCTGGGTAGCTACACCACTGATCTCGAGTCAACCCTTAGGGGGGGGGGATGGGGGGGGGAAGGGTATCTATCTCGAGCCGACCCCAAATGGTATCTCGAGTAAGTAGATTTATGGTTTTCAAAGGCAAAAATAGGTGTTTTTCGACCTCGGGACCCCCAAAAATCGCGCGCTCCGCGCGCAGACACCCAAAAATGGTCATTTTAGGCCAATTTTCGGCAAAAATGTCAAAAAATACCCATTTTTAGGCCAATTTTGCAGTAAAATTGCATGCAAAAACGGCCTTTTTTCGCCTTTTGACGGACCATAGGGGTATCTTGGGTAGCCTCTGGGGGTATCTCGAGTAACTCCGAAACCTTCCCCCCTAGGGTATCTTGGGTCGATTGGCCTGCCACCACACTGGGGGGGGGGGACCATAGTAGTGGCTGGGGGGGGGGGGGTTGGGGGGGCCACCCCCCCTCTCAGTACTTACCTACCACAAAACCCGAGGGGGCGGGGGGGGGGGGGGGGGGGTTGAGTACTTACCTCTCACAACTCCAAATCATACCTCTCACAAGCAATTTTATACCTTTTTAAGGCAAAAATCGGTGTTTTTCGACCTTATTTTCCCAAAAATCGCGCGCTCCGCGCGCAAACCCACCCATAATACCTATTTTTAGGCGATTTTCGGCGAAAATTTTGAAAAAGTACTATTTTTACCTCAATTTTTGGCCAAAATTGTATCACAAAAACGGTGTTTTTTTCGCCTTTTTGGGTGACCAAAATCATACCTCTCACGCTTCCGGTCCCAACCCCGCATCATACTTACCTCCCACACATGGGCCTGCCACTACACTGGGGGGACCCCCCCCCCCACCCCCCCCCCCCCCAGCCACAGCACTGGTAGCAACGTACTGTACCGCCCAAAATGTGGGGCGGCAACCTACCCACCAGTGTAGTTCCTGGTCCGGAGGGGGAACAGACGTACCCTCCACTATTTTCGGAGGGGGAACAGAAACAGACGTACCTACCTGGGGGAAGGGGGGGGGGGCAAGTCCCACTTGTGGGGGGGGGACGGAAAAAAGTCATTTTTTGAGGTCAAAAAATTGGACTATTTTTGCCTTCTTTTGCGAAAAATCCCCTATAAAAAGGGTATTTTGGCGTTTTTTTGGAGGTTTCACCTAAAGTTTACCTATTTTTGGCCTAAAAATGCCTATTTTAGGCCTAAATTTGCCCATTTTAGGAAAAAATTGGGGGAGCAGACGTACCCGGAGGGGGAACAGTGGGGCAGGCGTACCTCGGAGGGGGAACAGACGTACCCGAGGGGGGACCCCCCTCCCCCCCAGGAACTACACTGGTATGGGTGGGTGTGCGCGCGGAGCGCGCAATTTTGATATCACATGCAGTGATCGGATCGGATTACATCGATGTGACCAGTCTTCCTTAGGCTTGCCTTCACAATGCATGTGCGTTTGCGCGTCACATTTTTTTGACGAGCATTTGTGTTCACAATGCAAATTTGATGCGCAAACGACATTCCCACGGGGATTGGCAAAAGATTAGATACATAACAGCCAACCAGCGAAGAGATTAGAGTGTTGGGGGGAGCCCATGATTGCGCGGTAGTTCGATAGTCACGCGCCGATGTGTAAAACACACTGTAAGGCCGCCCTCAGACAAAGTAGTGTAGTCATCATCCACAGCGCATGCCAAACAGCCTCTGAAACATTTTGTTTGAGCGTCATTTTGGTTTTAGGCCCACGGTTTAGGAGTTGCTGTTGTGCTGAATTTTTCGCTTTTCGCGTTTGTCTGAGTGCGGCCCTGCGGCCTAACACAAACCAGTCGGGTCTTTTTAGGTGCTAAGGTCAGTCCGAAGCATCATCAATGCCGTCGCCAGATTAAGCGCTCGACAAAAATCTCTGCTAAACTTTCAAAAATAAAGAAGCACCGTGAAGTGACATTTTGAAATCAGCCACTAATAACCCCCACCCTAACCACAACCTCGGTCCACCACTGTCTGTCTGCGAAAGCAGGGCGAACCAGTACATTGTTACTTCACCATGTGCACTGCTGGGGGGGGAAGGGTATCTATCTCGAGCCGACCCCAAATGGTATCTCGAGTAAGTAGATTTATGGTTTTCAAAGGCAAAAATAGGTGTTTTTCGACCTCGGGACCACCAAAAATCGCGCGCTCCGCGCGCAGACACCCAAAAATGGTCATTTTAGGCCAATTTTCGGCAAAAATGTCAAAAAATACCCATTTTTAGGCCAATTTTGCAGTAAAATTGCATGCAAAAAACGGCCTTTTTTCGCCTTTTGACGGACCATAGGGGTATCTTGGGTAGCCTCTGGGGGTATCTCGAGTAAGTCCGAAACCTTCCCCCCCCTAGGGTATCTTGGGTCGATTGGCCTGCCACCACACTGGGGGGGGGACCATAGTAGTGGCTGGGGGGGGGGGGGGTGGGGGGGTTACCCCCCCTCTCAGTACTTACCTACCACAAAACCCGAGGGGGGGTTGGGGGGGGGGGTTGAGTACTTACCTCTCACAACTCCAAATCATACCTCTCACAAGCAATTTTATACCTTTTTAAGGCAAAAATCGGTGTTTTTCGACCTTATTTTCCCAAAAATCGCGCGCTCCGCGCGCAAACCCACCCATAATACCTATTTTTAGGCGATTTTCGGCGAAAATTTTGAAAAAGTACTATTTTTACCTCAATTTTTGGCCAAAATTGTATCACAAAAACGGTGTTTTTTTCGCCTTTTTGGGTGACCAAAATCATACCTCTCACGCTTCCGGTCCCAACCCCGCATCATACTTACCTCCCACACATGGGCCTGCCACTACACTGGGGGGGACCCCCCCCCACCCCCCCCCCCCAGCCACAGCACTGGTAGCAACGTACTGTACCGCCCAAAATGTGGGGCGGCAACCTACCTACCAGTGTAGTTCCTGGTCCGGAGGGGGAACAGACGTACCCTCCACTATTTTCGGAGGGGGAACAGAAACAGACGTACCTACCTGGGGGGGGGGCAGGGGGGGGGCAAGTCCCACTTTGGGGGGGGGACGGATAAAAGTCATTGTTTGTGGTCAAAACGTTGGACTATTTTTGCCTTCTTTTGCGAAAAATCCCCTATAAAAAGGGTATTTTGGCGTTTTTTTGGAGGTTTCACCTAAAGTTTACCTATTTTTGGCCTAAAAATGCCTATTTTAGGCCTAAATTTGCCCATTTTAGGAAAAAATTGGGGGAGCAGACGTACCCGGAGGGGGAACAGTGGGGCAGGCGTACCTCGGAGGGGGAACAGACGTACCCGAGGGGGGACCCCCCTCCCCCCCAGGAACTACACTGGTATGGGTGGGTGTGCGCGCGGAGCGCGCAATTTTTGGGGAAAGTACTGAGAGGGGGCAACCCCCCAACCCCCCCTGCCACTACTATGCCCCCCAGGAACTACAGTGGGTGGGGGTAGTGTGCCACGTCGGGGCGGATAGGGCATCGTTTGGGGGAACCCCCTCCCAAAACCCCCCAGCCACAGCACTGGACACTTGTGAGCGCTGAACCCTAAGTGATAAACAACCACACTTCAAATGGAGAACGCTGTTTTTCATTCTCTCCCGTTCGTTTTGGAGCGAGAGGCGGATTTTTTGAGGAAATAAATCGTGCGTGCCAAAACCAAAGAAAATAAATCAGCACATGTCTGAAATGGATCAACGTCGATGTTTCATAGTTCGCCTTTAGAACTCAGGCATGGATGATTTTCCAAAGATTTTTATCTCCTCTTGGTGTAAGCTGGCCGCTTATTTGTAAGCATTCTTTTGATGTTTCAAAAAGTGGATGACAATTCTTATTGTCTGTTGATGTAAACTGGCAGTGTAAAAGAAGGGCACTTAAATGTGAACTTGCTCTTTGGAGGATGAACAACAACTGCATAATGCATACTGCATATGTGCCAAAAAGTCAGGCCTGTTCATGCTGAGACATGTTCAAACGAGTACCCTATTTACACGCCCGTGCCATTAACTCCGCGAATTTCTTGACTGATCAGTTCTCAGTGCGTGAGCCGCTGGTGTTAGTTGAAAACTGCAGTCTAAGTTATTGCTCAGGGTCGTGATCTTCATGAACAGGTCTGAAAAAGACAACAATTCTATTGCCAACCCATATTAAAGAAGAAAGGCCAACAAAGGATGATCTGATCGTTTCGATTTCCCGTTTCCCGCGGGAAATTTCACGGGAATTCCCGCGCGGGAAATGGTCGAAGGACGGGAAAAAGCGGGAAATGGCCGACTTCCCGCGGGAAATTTCCCGCGGGAGTTTTTAGGCACTATTTCCCGCGGGATATGCCACTATCGAAAATATTTCCCGGGAAACGGGGACGGGAAATTTCCCGCAAATTTCCCTCCCTCCCGCGAAAAGCCGCGGGAAAAAAATTTCCCGCGCGAGCCCTGATCTCGAGTAAGCAGATTTATGCTTTTCAAAGGCAAAAATCGGTGTTTTTCGACCTCGGAACTCCTAAAAATCGCGCGCCCCGCGCGCAAACACCCAAAAATGGTCATTTTAGGCCAATTTTCGACAAAAATGTCAAAAAGTACCCATTTTTAGGCCAATTTTGCAGTAAAATTGCATGCAAAAAACGGCGTTTTTTTCGCCTTTTGACGGACCATAGGGGTATCTTGGGTAGCCTCTGGGGGGTATCTCGAACTCGAGTAACTCCGAAACCTTCCCCCCCTAGGGTATCTTGGGTCGATTGGCCTGCCACCACACTGACCACCAGAAAGGCCTGCAATCAACCTACCTACTGTACCGGCCCAGCCAGGGGGAACAAAATTTTTGATGTCTAAATTTTGATGAAAATGTGCTCTAAAACGCTAATTTCGCGCGCATCGCGCGATTTTTCGCCTATTTGGAGGGAGTGAAAAATATCGATTTTAGCCCCACTTGGTTATTTGCAAACAGTGCGTATTATTTGACAGCCAGATGAGTTTCAAACCAAGACGGGCAAAATGATGAGCACAGACGAAAGTGGGCATTGTATTTGTGGGGTTGACGCACACTTTGGTCGATATCACATGCAGTGATCGGATCGGATTACATCGATGTGACCAGTCTTCCTTAGGCTTGCCTTCACAATGCATGTGCGTTTGCGCGTCACATTTTTTTGACGAGCATTTGTGTTCACAATGCAAATTTGATGCGCAAACGACATTCCCACGGGGATTGGCAAAAGATTAGATACATAACAGCCAACCAGCGAAGAGATTAGAGTGTTGGGGGGAGCCCATGATTGCGCGGTAGTTCGATAGTCACGCGCCGATGTGTAAAACACACTGTAAGGCCGCCCTCAGACAAAGTAGTGTAGTCATCATCCACAGCGCATGCCAAACAGCCTCTGAAACATTTTGTTTGAGCGTCATTTTGGTTTTAGGCCCACGGTTTAGGAGTTGCTGTTGTGCTGAATTTTTCGCTTTTCGCGTTTGTCTGAGTGCGGCCCTGCGGCCTAACACAAACCAGTCGGGTCTTTTTAGGTGCTAAGGTCAGTCCGAAGCATCATCAATGCCGTCGCCAGATTAAGCGCTCTACAAA
>JASAMV010005742.1:0-64150 GCA_030248065.1 Rhynchonema sp. JSB1_4
ACGGGAGATACCTACTGTACCTACTACTTTCGCGAGAATTCAATTTTTACAGGGTTAAAATGTGCATAAATACACGCGGAGCGCGGCAATTTTTTTCACTTTTGGTCCACTGACCCATTTTTAACCATTTTGAACCAAAAATGGTACTTTTGGGTGGAATTTTGGAAAAATTGAGGGTCACATACCGCCCCCCTCGGGTACGTCTGTTCTCCCTCCCTCCATGGTGCGCCTGCCCCCACTGTTCCCCCTCCGGATCCGTTTCCTCTCTCCCCCAATTTTTGCCTGAAATAGGCAAATTTTGGCTTGAGATGGCAGGCATTTTTCTAGGCATAAAATGAGTGATTCTAAGGTCAACGTTGTCAAAAATCGCCAAAATACCCTTTTTATTGGAAATTTTTCCAAAAAGGGAAAAAATGAGTCAAATTTTCGACCTCAAAAAATGATTTTTCTCCAAATTTGGGGCCCCCTTTCCCCCCAGGTAGGTACGTCTGTTCCCCCTCCGAAAAAAAGGGGGTGCCCCCCCTCCGGACCAGGAACTTAGACTGGTAGGTACCTAGGGGGGCAGTTATGTGGTTGGGGGGGGGGGGTTTGGGGGGGTATTACCGTATTGTCGGAAATAAAACTCCCCATTAATTGACCCCACCTTTAATTGAACCCCACCCAAATGGCTCGAAATCAAAAATAGAACCCCTCCCATTCATCCCTCACCCCCCATCATTATGAACCCCACCCAGTGTAGGTCCTGGGGGGCAGTGTTGGATGTGGGGGGTTTGGGGGTAGCCCCCAGTAACAGTAGGTATCCCCCTCGCCAGGTACAGTAGGTATCCCCCAATGCTTGGCATGGTACAGTAGGTATCCCCCGATTTTCACCCCGGGTACAGTAGGTATCCCCCCAGTTTGCCCCAAAAGTGCCAATTTTTTACCAAAATGGCCAAAATTGGTGTAAAATCATGTTTTTGCAGGCAGTTTTACTGCACAATTGGCATAAAAATGGGTACTGTTCGGCATTTTCGCCGAAAATTGGGGGCCTAAAATAATAAAACGCGCGATTTTCAGGGGTTCCGAGCTCGGAAAAACACTGTTTTGCCTCTGAAAGGCATAAATCGACTTACTCGAGATACCCTTTGGGGCAGTGTAGTTCTTGGTCCGGGGCGGCGGTTAGTGTACCTACCCTTTTTTTCGGAGTGGCGGTCAGTGTACCTCCATGGGGGTAGGAGGACTTAAATTCAGGAAAAAGTCACTTTTTTGGTCGAAAATTTGATCTATTTTTGCCCTTTTTTGGAAAAAAATCTCCATAAACAGGGTACATTGGCGACTTTTGACAACATTGACCCAAAAATTACCCATTTTAGGCCTAGGGGCAAATGCCAATTTTTGGCCTAAAGATGCCTACTTTAGGCAAAACTTGAGGCGGTCAGTGTACCTGGCGCGGCGGTTAGTGTACTAGTGTACCTTGGTCGCGGCAGTTAGTGTACCTCAGGGGGGACCCCCTCCCCCAGGAACTGCACTGCTTGGGACTCGGCTCCAGATAAATACCCTTCCCCCATCCCCCCTAACGGTTGACTCGAGATATATACCCGTTTTAGGTGGGAATCCCCCCCATCCCCCTCGCCGCTATCTCCTCCCTCGGGGCAGTGATGTGGTTGGGGGTATGGGGGGTTACCCCCCAACTGCTAGGTAGCTTTCTTGCTCCGCAGCCCATACCCCCAAACTGGCTAGTTGGTTTCTTGCTCCGGTCACGAAGTAAAAAAAGTGTTGGTTTTAGTAAGGCTCAAAATGACCATTTTATGGGCCAAAATGGTCAAATTGGGTTCATATTCTCACGTGCGCAAAAATACGCATTTCTAAGGCATATTTTCAGGCATAATTAGACCAATTTTATACCCCTGTCTTTGACTTCTGGACCAATACCCCCTCCAGCTAGCTAGCTTTCTTGCTCGGACCAACTACATCACTGTGCCCTCGGGTCGTACGCTATCCCCCCTGCATCTCCCCTCCGGGTACACTATCTCCCCCAATTTTTGCCTAAAATGGCCATTTTTAGGCCTAAAATGGCATTTTTAGGCCTAAAATGTGTGATTTCATCGATGTTCCGAAAAGTCGCCAAAATTATTTTATTGAGATTTTTTCCAAAACAGGGCAAAAATGAGGCAGAATTAGAGCCTCAAAATGACTTTTCTCCAAATTCTCAACCTCCTCCCCCCTTCCCCCAGGCAGTGTAGTTCCTGGGGGCAGTGTAGCTTGCGCTGGGGGTACGTGTGTCCCTGCATGGTACACCTGCCCAGTGTAGTTCCTGGTCCGGAGGGGGAACAGCCGTTCCCTCCACTATTTTCGGTGGGGGAACAGACGTACGTACCTGAGGGGGAAGGGGGGGGAAGACCCAAATTTGGGAAGACAAAAAAAAGTCACTTTTTGAGGAGAATTTGACCTATTTTTGCCCCTTTTTTGGAAAAAATTCCTATAAAAAGGGTATTTTGGCGACTTTTGAAGCATTGACCTAAAGTTTACACATTTTAGGCCTCCAAAATCCATTTTAGGCCTGGAAAATTTGCCCATTTTAGGCAAAAATTGGGGAGAATAGCGTACCCGGAGGGGGAGATAGTGGGATAGGTGTACCATCTGAGGGGGAACAGACGTGCCTGAGGGGGGGGGCTCCCCCCTCCCCCCCAGGAACTACACTGCGCCTGCCCCACTGGTCCCCCTCCGGGCGTGCTCCCCAACTTTTAGCTAAAATAGGCCATTTTTAGGCCTACAATAGGCATTTTTGGAGCCTAAAAGTGTGAGTTTCAGATCAATGTCGTTAAAAGTCGCCAAAATACCTTTTTTATTGAGATTTTTCCCCCAAAACAGGGCGAAAATGAGCCAAATTTTCGACCTCAAAAAATGACTTTTCTCCAAATTTGGGTCCTCCCGCTCCCCCCTTCCGGGTCCCTCCCCCCTTCCCCCCAGGTGGGTACGTATACTTCCCCCTCCGGAGGGGGTCCCGCCTGTTCCCCTCCGGACCAGGAACTACACTGCCTGGGGAGGGGGTCCACCCCTTAAGGTACACTAACCGCCGCGACCAAGGTACACTAGTACACTAACCGCCGCGCCAAGAACACTAACCGCCTCAATTTTTTTGCCTGAGATGGGCATTTTTAGGCCTAAGATGGGTGATTTTTAGGTCAATGATGTCAAAAGTCCCTGATCACTAACCGCCGCACAGAAAAAAGGGGTAGCTACTCTCGGTGGTGTGGTTGGGGGGGGGGAGGGGGGTTAGCCCCCTAGTATCCGGTCTGCGATTATTGTTGATTTTTTCACCCAGGGGTATCCGGTATCCTGACTTTTTGTCCAGGGGTATCCTACCCTAAAAACCGTAAAAATCGCCCATTTTTCCCTCCAAAATGCTCAAAATCGCTTGCTAGCGCGAGCATAACCCCAAAAATGACCATTTTCTGCGCTTTCCAGCACCAATTTGGCTCAATTTTCGTCTAAAAAAATGACCTTTTTTGAACAACCCCCCTGGGTATCCGAGATTTTTTTATTTCTGGGGGCAACCCCCTGAGTATGCAAAATATCCGAAAATTTTGGATTTTGGGCATCCGGTATCCTGACTTTTTGATTTCCCAACGACACTGGGTACACTAACCGCCGCGCCGGACCAGGAACTACACTGCCCCCAGGTGGGTACGTCTGTTCCCCCTCCGAAAAAAGGGGGGTACCGCCTGTTCCCCCTCCGGGACCCGGATTGTTCACTGCAAACTACTACACTGATGCTGACCGTAGTAAAGCGCAAGTCTTAGGTCCAAGTGCCCCAATTCCGTTAACAAATCAACGAACCAGCAATGTCACAGACAGATATTCCAATGATTAAATTCAAATTCACAAAACATTTCCAATCGAGTTGGCGATGAAGAAGGGGTTAAAATTTGGATTGCCCAGTGCACTGTGCGCCACAAAGCGTTTCATGTGCGGACGACGCGCTGTTATTCTTTTTCCTTGTCTCTTGTCTTTGTTGTTGGAACTGTTACGTTTTGGAATCGAATCTTTTTGGCAGTTTCCCTCCTTTGTTAGTCAGCTGGCGTTTTTCCTGTGATGGTTACGTAGGTGAGCTGGCGAGCTTATTTAAGTTTCGACTTGGCTTGGAGGTGGGAGGTTTGGGGGGGTAGCCCCAGTGTTGGAGGTGGGGGGGGGGGCTTCGGGGGTACCATCTCATAATCTGCCCCCTCGCCTGGTACAGTAGGTATCCCCCCGATGTTTGGCGTGGTACAGTCAGTCCCCCAATTTCACCCCGGTAAAGTAGGTATCCCCCCGATTTTGCCCAAAAAGTGCCAATTTTTGACCAAAATGGCCAAAATTAGTGTAAAATCAGTGGTTTTTTGCCTCAATTTACCCAAAATTCGCGCGCTACGCGCGCGAATCCACGTTTTCACGCGATTTGGCCACACATAATAAAAGCACATTAAAAATTTTCACCCCAAAACCTAACCCCCCCAACCCCCCAAACCCCCCCCTTCGGTACATAACCCCCCCCCAGGCCATCGGCTCTCGTACAGTAGGTCTCCCCCCTCTCTGAGCGCGGTACAGTAAGTATCCCCCCTCCAGAGTACCTCCAACACTGTAGCCCCCTGCAGTACAGTTGGTATCCCCCTCACCTGGTACAGTAGGTATCCCCCCGATGTCTGGCATGGTACAGTAGGTATCCCACTATTTTCACCCCGGTACAGTAGGTATCCCCCGATTTTGTCCCAAAAGTGCCAATTTTTGACCAAAATGGCCAAAATTAGTGTAAAATCAGTGGTTTCTACCTCAAATTACCCAAAATTCGCGCGCTACGCGCGCAAATACTACGTTTTCACACGATTCCACACACAATAAAAACATTAAAAATTTTCACCCCAAAACCTAACCCTCCCAACCCCCTAGGTACATAACCCCCCAGGCCGTCGGCTCTGGTACAGTAGGTATCCTCCCCTCTCCGAGCCTGGTACAGAATGAGTGATTTTTAGGTCAATATCGTCAAAAATCGCCAAAATACCCTTTTTATTGAAATTTTTTTCCAAAAAGGGGCAAAAATGAGCCAAATTTTCGACCTCAAAAAATGACTTTTCTCCAAATTTGGGTCCTCCCCCCTTCCCCCCCAGGTGGGTACGTCTGTTCCCCCTCCGAAAAAAGGGGGTACCGCCTGTTCCCCCTCCGGACAAGGAACTACACTGCCTGGGGGCAGTGGTGTAGCGACCAAGGCTGGGCGGCAACCCAACCCACTGCACCACCAAAAACGTGGGGCGGCAACCTACCTACTGTACCGGTCGAGCTGGGGGGGAACAAAGTTTTTTAGGTCGAAATATTGATCAAAATGCACGCTAATTTCGCGCGCAGCGCGCGATTTTTCGCCTATTTGAAGTGAAAAATACCGTTTTTATGCTGTTTTGGGCCAAAAATCGCAACCCACTGAACCAGCCGGGGGCGGCGACCTGCCTGCAGTACCAGGATGGAGCGTCAACCTAATTGCCTAGCAGTGTCCGGAGGGGAAATTAGTAGGCCTGGGCACAATACCACTTTTGACACCCAATCAGTGTAGTACTTGGTTAGGGTGTTGACGATAGATAGATTGGGACCCGAAAAGTGTTGACGATAGATAGATGACCCAAGTCCGAAATCTGGGGGGGGGGGTCGACCCAAACTTGTTGACGATAGATAGATGGTGGTGGGTCGCCAATAATCAAGGTATAGTACAGTGCATTAAGTGGGTAATAATGTGTGAATATTAATGAAAATGTATATAGATGTACTAAATCCGCGCGTAGCGCACGATTTTCTGCCCATTTGGGGCAAGAAAAATACCGACTTTGAGCCATTTTGAGTCAAAAATGTCCATTTTGGGGTCGATTGTTGTTGACGATAGATAGATTGTTCCCAGAATTTGTTGACGATAGATAGATTTGCCCATATGTGTTGACGATAGATAGATGAAATCAAAGTGTTGACGATAGATAGATGAATTTGGGGGGACCCACCCCCCAAGTACTACCCTGCACCCAATACCAATACCCAGCACCAATACCGGCCCTGTACCAATACCCAATAACCAATACCAAATTGGTGACCCAATACCAATACCAATACCGGGTGAGACCAGTGTTGGAGGTGGGGGGGGGTTTGGGGGGGGGGGGGGTAGCCCCCCCCCAGTACAGTAGGTATCCCCCCCTCGCCTGGTACAGTAGGTATCCCCCCCGATGTTTGGCATGGTACAGTAGGTATCCCCCCCGATTTTCACCCCGGTACAGTAGGTATCCCCCCCGATTTTGCCCCAAAAGTGCCAATTTTTGACCAAAATGGCCGAAATTAGTGCAAAATCAGTGTTTTTTACCTCAAATTACCCGAAATTCGCGCGCTACGCGCGCAAATACTACGTTTTCACACGATTCCACACATAATAAACACATAAAAAATTTTCACCCCAAAACCTAACCCCCCCCCCAAACCCCCCCCTAGGTACATAACCCCCCCCCCCAGGCCATCGGCTCTGGTACAGTAGGTATCCCCCCCTCTCCGAGCGCGGTACAGTAGGTATCCCCCCCTCCAGAGTACCTCCAACACTGGGTGAGACCCAATACCAATACCAATACCCAATACCAGATCAATACTGCTGAAGTGCCTGGGGGTTTGGCATTGGGTTGGTACTGGTATTGAGTATTGGGTTGGTATTGGTATTGGGTATTGGTCTTAGTATTGGTTTGGTATTGGGTTTTTGGTCTGGTATTGGGGTGGTATTGGGTTTGGTATTGGTTTGGTATTGGGTTTTGAGTCAGGTATTGGGTCTGGTATTGGTTTGGTATTGGGTTTTTCTGGATCAGTTTTGGGTATTGGCTTTGGCCCAATACCTGGGCAAACCCAATACCAATACCAATACCAGGCCAGCTTCAATACCAATACCCAATACTAGAATTAGACCCAATATGAATACCAAACAGGTATTGGTATTGGTATTGGGTGGTATTGGTATTGGGTATTGGGTGTTGTGCCCACGCATAGAAATTAGTGTGCCTCCCTGGGGGGGAGGAGGGGAAGACACAAAATCAGGAAAAAGTCACTTTTTTGAGGTAGAAAATTTGGGAACGTAATTCGCCGACCGCAAGACCGCGGACCGTAGCTTTTGACTACGGTAGCTCTAGCACAGGCAGCATAGCTACCGTAACCCACATCGTAAACCATTTCCGATAGCATTCTCCGTCCGCTGCGCCAGCTTGCAGATCATTCCCTATGGCAATCTACCGTAGCTTACCGTAGTCAAAAGCTACGGTCCACGTCTTGCAGTCGGCGAATCACGGGCCCGAAAATTTGACGTATTTTTACCCCTTTTTGGAAAAAAATTCTTCAAAAAAGGGTATTTTGGCGATTTTTGAGAACATTGACCTAAAAATCACACATTTTGGGCCTAAAAATGCCCATTTTGGGCAAAAATTGGGGAAATAAGTGCACCCGGAGGTGAAATTAGTGTACTAGTGTAGTGTACCTTGGTCGGGGTCGGGGAAATTAGTGTACCTTGGCTTAGGGTGGGTTCCCCCTCCCCCCAGGAACTACACTGGAGGGGGACCCCCTCCCCCCCAGGAACTACACTGCTAGGTACAGTAGGTAGGTAGGTTGACGCTCCATCCTGGTACAGTAGGTAGGTCGCCCCCGGTACAGAAAGTTGCGAATTTTGGCTGAAAATGGTACAAAATCGGTATTTTTCACTCCAAATGGGCCAAAAATCGCGCGCTACGCGCGAAATTAGCGATTTAGAGTACATTTTCATCAATATTTACGGGGGGAAGACCCAAATTCGGGAAAAAGTCACTTTTTGAGGTAGAAAATTTGACCTATTTTTACCCCTTTTTGGAAAAAATTCTTCATAAAAAGGGTATTTTGGCGACTTTTGAGAACATTGACCTAAAAATCACACATTTTAGGCCTAAAAATGCCCATTTTAGGCCTAAAAATGGTCATTTTAGGCAAAAATTGGGGAAATTAGTGTACCCGGAGGGGAAATTAGTGTACTAGTGTACCTTGGTCGGGGAAATTAGTGTACCTTAGGGGGGTCCCCCCTCCCCCCCAGGAACTACACTGAACCCGAGGGCACTCCCACAGGTTGTGTCGGGCTCATGGGGCGGGTCCGGACTTGTCCGGGTATTGGGCATATCGCGTCGTGGACCTCTGGAACGGGCTCCCAGAGAGTGTGGTCTCTGCTGCCTCAACTGCGGCCTTCAAAACTAAACTAAACTCACGTGGTCGAGACCTAGTTTCTCGCCACATTTCTTCAAAATTTTCAGCCGTCGTTGACTGATCCCCTCAGTCACTGGGTTGCTGCTTTTCAGATAATCATCAATATTCCGTCATCCGTTGCCGACTTTATTGCTCGTTACGTTTGTTCTCTTCATTAGTTTGTTTGGTTGAATCTCGCCGGTACGTTTTCTTTGTCGTTTGTTCGTTCATGTTCACATTTTCGTTTATTAATACTCATGTTCATTTTTTAGGGTTTCTCCGGATCTTGTGTAAAGGTCTTTGCGAAAGCGTGCAGATAAAATTTGAATTTGAATTTGAAGTTCCGTCCCGGATGACCCCCCCCCTAGCTCGGCCGGTCGGTGGTACAGTAGGTAAGGTTGATTGCAGGCAGGCTTTTTTGGTGGTACAGTGGGTTGATTGCAAAGGCCTGGGTATGGGTAAAGGCAGTCTACCGGAGGTTGTCACTCAGCCCCCGAATACCGTAACCCACCGTAATTTTGATCTGCAAGGATCGTGGCGAGACCATTTTGTTTTTTATCTATGTTTTGCGTGTTAGCGCCAACACCGACCAACATTTCCAAGTTTTGGGGATCGACGAGCACGATGACAATTTCCAGCTTGCTGCCGCTAATACACGTGTCGATAAGCAGCGATCCGCATGGGTCTCGCAACGATCTCGCTTGCGGTGGGTTACGGTATTTGGGTGCTGAGTGACAACCTCCCGTAGACTGCCTTTAGCTACACCACTGCTTCTTTCTTCAAAACGATGACTGAAAAGATCAAGAACTAAACTAGGAAATGTTATTGCGCGAAGCGCAAAAATTTTGAAAATTTTGGTTCAAAAAGTGGTAATTTCGTTCGAATTTAGGCATACCGGGCCGGTCCCCCGAAATCTCCGGCCTGGCCCGGTCGACCAAGTCCAAAATCGCGGCCCGGCCCGGCCCGGTTTCCGATCTCTGATCACAAGCAAAAAAACGTCCTTTCAAACCCCTTTTTGGGGGTATTTCTGGGAACAATTTTTCAGATTTGGGTCAGTCAATTAATAGAGCCCCCCCCCCCGGAACAGAGCTCCCCCCCCCCAAAATGGGATCAGTGAATTGATAGATAGAGCCCCCTTCTGTTTAGGTTTTTACGGTAGACCAGTGTAGTTCCTGGGGGGAAGGGGGGTCCCCCCTAAGGTACACTAACCGCCGCGACCAAGGAACACTAGTACACTAACCGCCGCGCCAGGTACGCTAACCGCCTCAATTTTTGCCTAAAATCGGCATTTTTAGGCCTAAAATGGCCATTTTTAGGCCTAAAATGGGTGATTTTCAGGTCAATGATGTCAAAAGTCGCCAAAATACCCTTTTTATGGCGAATTTTTTCCAAAAAGGGGTAAAAATCGGTCAAATTTTCTTCACTAACCGCCGCACGGAAAAAAGGGGTAGGTACACTAACCGCCGCGCCCAGTGGTGTAGCTACCCAGGCGGGGCGGCAACCTACTGTTGTACCACCCAAAATGCGGGGCGGCAACCTACCTACTGTACCTCCAGCCGAGCTAGGGGGGGGGGGTCGTACCACTTGGGGGGGGGTCATCTGGAAACCGAAATTTTTTATGTCTAAATACTGAAGAAAATGGGGCCTAAAACACTAATTTCGCGCGCTGCGCGCGATTTTTCGCCTATTTGCAGACAAATATGCTAATTTTATGCAATTTTAAGCCAAAAATGAATGTTTTGGGTGAAAAGTTAGGTGGGGCGGCAACCTACCTACTGTACCAGGGGAGGGGCGGCAACCTACCTACTGTACCAGGCGAGGGGCGGCAACCTACCTACTGTACCTTGGGGGGGCTCCCCCCCAACCCCCCCCCCAGCCACACCATTGGCCGCGCCGGACCAGAAACTACACTGCGGTAGACCAAAAAAAAATTATTTCCCCCTAGCTCGGCCGGTACCAGTGTAGTTCCTGGTCCGGCGGGGAAATTAGTGTACCTCCCTACTTTTTCGGAGGGGAAATTAGTGTACCTCCCTGGGGGGGAAGGGGGGAAGACCCAAAATCAGGAAAAAGTCACTTTTTGAGGAAGAAAATTTGACCTATTTTTACCCCGGCACTCCCGGAATATACGGGACCTTGCCAGAAAACTTCTAAATCGGCATTGAAATGGCATAAAACTTCTCCTGGGGTTTTCAGAGGCGCTGAAAACGATTATGGAAACCATTTTCACATCGCAGCTAGGCCTAACACCTGAAAACCTGATTGAACCTAAATAAGCCTAACACGCTGCTTGGAGCACTTGTGCAGTTGTTTGTACCTTATGCCTAGGCTTATGTTCAGCTTTAGGCTTAGGCTTAGGCACCAGCCAGGAAGACCTGTCCATACAAAGCATAAAATCCAAAAAAAGTTCAGCTTTACACTTCGAGGTGGTTGTCCACGATGGGATTCGAACCCGCCTAAGCACCACCGCCAACCGATATTTTGGCAATGATTTGGGACAAAATGGCACAAGGCTGGGAGATCTAATGGTGTAAACATACTTTCCGTCGTATTCAGCATCCATGAAAACCCCAGCAACGTTTTATGTCCCTTCAGAGCCCATTTGGTCTATTTTTGGTCAGGTCCCGTATATTCCGGGAGTGCCTTTACCCCTTTTTGGAAAAAATTCTTCGCCCCACATTTTTGGTGGTACGTAGCGTAGGTTGCCGCCTGGGTAGCTACTGCTACACCACTGCTCTCTGTTCTGCAGTGTGGGGGCTCCATTCCGGGGGGGCTGTATTTAGGTTTTTATTTTACGGTACTTTCGCGAGAATTCAATTTTTTCAGGTTAACATGTGCATACATTTTTGCACTTTTGATCGATTTTGACCCGATTTTTTGCCATTTTGGTGGACCGGGATCCCTGGTGGACCAAGAAAGGGTAATTTTGGGTTGAAATTTTGGAAAAATTGGGAGAGATTAAGGCAGTCTGCGGAGGTTGTCACTCAGCCCCCGAATACCGTACGCACCCATTCGGGTGCTGGACAGGACGAAGTAAACGACCGACACAAGAAAGCACGACCGACACAGGATTTGCCTGCATTGTCAAGCGCGGCAATTTGAAACAGAAATTGGAAAATTGTGAAGGGGAGGGAGTGGGTGACATTTGTGATTCTGTGCGAAAATGGCTTATATGCAAAAATATTTAGGTTTATAGGTAGTCTAATGATTCATTATTGTTAAAATGGTGGGGTGGGAGATGGTGGGGAACCATGCATATCATACATGCCGGTCGGCATGTAGGCCAACTATCCGGAACAACCTTTCACCAAAACAAGTTTTGTCAACCGTTGATTGTCAACGGTCGTTTTGTCAACCGTTGATTGTCAACGGTCGAGGGAGCATGGGTAAGGGAGCATCGGTAATCTAACGCTTGTCAACGGTCGATTGTCAACCGTCGAGAGAACATGGGTAAGGGAGCATCGGTAATCTAACGCTTTTCAACGGTCGAGGGAGCACGGAACCGAAATCCGAGTGGAGGAACGCCTTTCGAAACTTTTCGAAAATGTGTCCAGTCCAGCATGTGTCGGTCGTTTAGCTCACGCGCTGGACAACCTCCCGTAGACTGCCTTCACCGTACCGTTCTTTTAAAAAAAGAAAACAGACTTTTGTTTTTTCAACGCTGGACAACAAACAACGCGAAGGCGGACAGACACCGCCTTTACATCAATCACCACGACGCCAGTCATGAAATGAAACAAATATTTTACGGTCCGTGACAGCCAATCAGAATGGTGCGCTGGCCAATCAGATTTGTGCGCTGATTGGCCGATATAAATCTTTGACAAAACAACGGTGCTTGTTTCATAAAGGAACGGTGAGCCATTGATTAACCATGGCTTTCTGGTAACAGAGCGCTTCGTTCCCAGTGACAAACCCTCCCGCACACCACGACCCGTGCCGGACGACACTGTTTGTTCCACTTTCTTCTCCGATGACACCGACAAATGATTGTCTGGGGTGAACAAGTGCGGAAAACTCGAATTTGATGTCCGTTACATTCAGTCACGTTTCTTGACCTTCGAAATGAACACCACGACAGTTCGGGGCTTCTGAAAGAACGCCGCCAATGCCGATCAATTTTTGTCTGGCTGTCTGGGGGTTATGTTTGCACGAGGAGCTCGAATTTAATATTGGTTTTATTTTTAGATCCTCGAAATAAGACCTACATCTACAAACGACAGTCAGGGTACTGAGGCATGATTTTTTTTAAAGTTTTAGGAGTGTAATTTGCACCTAGGCAAATTATAGGCTCAAACTGCAGTGACAAATGGTTAGGTGCAAAATGACTGATTTACATGCAAAATGTCACACTGCCAGTCGGGGGCCACGCAAATATGGTGCTTGAGGGAAAGTGAATAAATAATTGGCCTGAAGAAAAAGAATGTCCGTTGTGTACTTGTAGAATAAACGCGCAGCACCGGGCAAGCAACGGCCCGAAATCCAGGCAACAGTCCAACGACTGGGCCTGCACAGCTTCACACAGCTGTGGTACGAAGAAACGGCGACGAGACGACGTCGAACTACAGCAGACACAGGTTCCGAACGCAACTTGCGTAGTTTGGTTTATTTCACACGTATAGCTAGGGCTCCCATACGGGGCACGAGCGGGCCCAAAAACTGACTCGAAAACACCTCTAGAATACAATCCCGCCGCAACTTAAAGGCAGTCTACGGGAGGTTGTCACTCAGCCCCCGAATACCGTAACCCACCGTAATTTTGATCTGCAAGGATCGTGTCGAGACCATTTTGTTTTTTATCTATCTTTTGCGTGTTAGCGCCAACACCAACCAACATTTCTAAGTTTTGGTGATCGACGCGCATGATGACAATTTCCAGCTTGCTGCCGCTAATACACGTGTCGATAGGCAGCGAATAGCATGGGTCTCGCAACGATCTTGCTTGCGGTGGGTTACGGTATTCGGGGGCTGAGTGACAACCTCCCGTAGACTGCCTTTACTGTATATTGAGAGAATAAGAAGAGAAAAAGAAAGGTGAGGATAAGCTAGGCTAAGCGGCGTTTGAATTTAAAAACAACCAATAGAAAAAAAGGCAACTGCTGGTCTAAAACCGGTAAACTGTGGTGAAGTGACTGTGGGATGCGCTACGTGGGATGGCATCACAAAAATTACCTAAATGTGGTAGCGATATTTACGCAGCACGCACGCCGATAATTGTTCCCAAAAGTCAACAACTGCGGGGAGCTTGAATTTGACGTATATTTGGTCCAGCCTTTCCAGACCATAAGTTTGGCCAGTGCTGTGGCTAGGGAGACCCCCAAAGTACAGTATCTCCCCCTCGCCGGTACGGTATGTGGCCCCCGCGCTCGCTACAGTACCTTCCTTTCTCTGGTAGGGTATCTCACTCAACTTTTCCCACTTTTCAACCCAAAAGTGCCTTTTTGGCCTAAAAATGGCTCAAAATCGGCCGAAAGTACAAAAAAACATTTGCGCGCTTCGCGCGATTTATCCATATTTGTTTGTATATGTATATATTTGCTTATGTTTTAGCCCGATGCCGCCGATGGTGATTCAGGATGGCCGATTCGGTCTCAAACATAGACCTGGAGTCAATTATCAACATTTTCTTAAGTTTCCAGTGCAAAGGTAGCTTTTCACATATTGGGTGGAAAGTGTGGTTGGGGTGGGTAGTGAGACGGGGTGGAAAGTGGGACAGGGGCGGAAAGTCAGACCCAATCATATTTTAACCAATAGCGAATTAATGCCGATCAGCCCTTAGCGTGGCTGTCTGTGCTTTGTATTTTTTATGCAATTATCAAATGTAAAACTTTGTTCCCAGTTTCAGTTCTATGTAGTTTGCAATCCCAGCACTAATGATCACGTGACCCCCACGACTGTCGATGGACTTGTGCCCGATCAATGCCGATCCAATCGATCGATGGATGGATGGGTAACCCTAAGGGATATCTTGTAATGGGCGTCCTATCTGTATCGACTGCGGATGGTTGATGCCGATCAGCCCTTAGCGAGGCTGTCTTTGTTTTTTTAATCAAATTATCAAATGTAAAACTTGTTGCATTGTTCCGGCACCCGCTCGGGGTCGGCACCTCAACCAACATTTTGCTTATTTCTGTGTTCTGTTGGGCCTGATAGAAACAAGAAAAACAGCAGACTTTTTTCGAAAATTATAATTTACCAACGAAAAGAGCACAAGCGTTCCATCGTGGAGTGTGGCGAATCACGAAACCGATCGCCTACAGCAATCAACAACAGAACAATAGCCTCACACGCGACTGGACAACAGATAAAGAAGAGTGAAGACACCAAATTTTAACACTCCGCGCGAACGTGGGCGCATGTCGCATCGAAGCTTCGGAGTAATCTGAATGTTAAACCACCTTGATTATCAGGCTAGACGCGCTCGGCCGCTCTTAACCACTACGCCACTTGTATTTCGGACAAAACATTTTCCCTTGAAAATAAACAGACCTTGCTGCAGCTCTGAAACATTTCGTTCACAGCGGTACTGTGTGATCCACGTTGCCGCGCAATGTCAATTTGAATTTTCTGGCTTGTAAATTCAGGAAAATTTCCGAATGGATAATCTCATAGCCAATGTGCGACCAATACATATATATTTGAGTGGTCGGTATTGAAAATATCGGGTCGGATTACGAACACACGCGTTGAATATACATAAACAAGCTGACGCATAACTTCGTCACAGTACATAGTGTTTCCTGTTTTTCTTGGTCCAAGGAAACAAGCGGGCCCGTGTTATAACTGAACTTCTAGTTGAGGTCGAGATTACAATTTCGATTCAATCCCGCAGCTGGCAGAAACGTGTCAAAGTTTGCCTGTAGAATCTAACAACAACAATGTTTCACATGCTCGGTGTGAGCTTTGTGCGTGTGCGCTGCCAGCATGTCAATGAAACATTCCCCATTGCTGCTGAGTGTCGTGCTTGGATTAACAAGGACACATTTTTAATCTCTTTCATTGGTTTCTGAAATCTCGACCCCAAAATGGAGTTGAGTTATAACGTGGGGTAGATTATTTCCTTTGACTTGCATAAAAAGGAAACTCTATACATATTGACACAAGTTTCACAAGTTCCCAACAGTCGGGGTCTGGCCAGGGTTGGAAAAAAAATTTTTTAACAAGTTTTTTAAAAAAATTTTTATTTCTTTAAAGTCTGAGATTCGGGGAAATTTTACCAAATTTGCCTTAAAAAACGCGCAAAAACGCGACAAAATGCAACTTTAATTGACAAGTCACTTTTGTGACTTGGTTTGCATCACTTATGATGGGTGCTTACGTCATTTCGGTGCGATCCAACAGTCTGTGCTTGATACGGACCCATGATTGCTGCTCTGTGGTATTGGTTGCACAATGACTTTATAAGAATTGGTCAAATTTTTTTCCTGAATCGTAAAGAGGGAAAGTGACGGGGTGGTGACGTTGCGTTGCGTGATCGCACACAAAGCATGTAGTAAAGAGAATGTTTCAGACCTGCGCCAACGTGGTTGATCTGCTGGATTATTTTCTGCTGAAAATGTTTTGTGAGAATCACAAATAGCACAGTGGTTAAGAGTGACTGAACCTGAAAATCAGGATTCCATTTGGTGAATTCTTATATGGTCATTGTGCGACCAATATCGGACACAACAGTTTGTGGTCGAATAAGCAAGATTCACTCATAAACCACACAGAATTGTGAGCTGTACAAATACTTGTCGGGTAGCTCAATCAGTCGTATATGACCGACCTAATGGGGTATGACATCGAAGTACCATGTAGGTACATGCATACTGTGTTCCAGGTATCACGGGAAGGTATAATAACCAGGGTTGGGCAAAAAAAAACGACGGCGTTTTTTCTTAAAAAAAACGACGTTTTTTTTCAAAAAAAAACGCCTGGGTCGTTTTTCGTTTTTTTTAAACCCTGAATTTCCTTGATTTTCCCTGATTTTTCAGGGAAAGTACCCTGATTATCAAGGAAAATCAATTTTTTGTCCCATTTTTTAAAAAAAATTTCGACCAATTTTTACTTTGTCGAGATACGTCGATATACGGAGTTTGACTTTCAGTGATGACCCCGGCCAAAGTTGGTCCCATGATGCGGGTCTGATATGGGATCTTAACAACTCGCTAGAAAAGGGTTGAAACCCGTTTATTTTGCCTCAGAACACATAGAATTACTTCATTTAACCACGTTTTCTTCCCAAAATGAGCGTTTTTCAATTTTTTTGAGGGCATATTTTGGTCATCTGGCCGTTTTAAAAAAAACGTTTTTTTAAAAAAAACGTTTTTTTTAAAAAAAACGATTTTTTGAAAAAAAAACGTTTTTTGCCCAACCCTGATAATAACATCATTTGGGGCATCTTAGATACGAAATACATGCCCCAAAGGTGATCTTGTGAAGAAAATGTTTCGACCCTTGAGAAAAAAATGTCAAAAAATAACCCCCAAAAAGGCCATTTTTGGACGTTTTAGAACATTTTGTTCCCCGAAAAATTTTTAAAAAGATTTTTTTTAATAATAAAAAAAAATTTGCCCAACCCTGCGTCTGGCTGCTTACGCGCTTATGTATCACAAGTTTATGCGCTCCAGCTCAAACACAACATATGACACACCGGGCGTTCATGTGCGTGAATTGTCACAGCAGTCGATGCCTACTGTATGAATGCAGCAGCACATAATCACCATTTGTGAATGGTCATTGATCAGCGTGAGCAAGCGCGTTGTTTTTGAGTTGTCCTTTGTGCGCAAACCGACAATTCCGAAGGGTATCCGTGGGATGCTCTAGTGGTGTAGCTACTCTGACGCGTGGCGGCAACCTACCTCCTTCCGTACCTTCTGGCCGAGATACGTGGGTCGTCCGGTAACTAGCAAATTTTTTTATGTCTGCTGATAAAAATGTATTGTAGGCACTCTAAAACGCTAATTTACAACGCAGTGCGCGATTTTTCGTCTATTTGGAGTCAAAAATACCGATTTTATACCATTTTCCTATGTTGGTGTTCACCACTGGTCCCGATCAAGTTTGTGCTAAAAGCAGCAGCACACACACATTGCAGTTGCGTCACAGATGACGAAGCGATCTTTAATAAAATTCGGTTCTGGATAAAAACTGTTAAGTGCACACAATCACCATTAAGGCAAAGACCGGTATAACGTGACCATCTTCACTGCGCACATACGAACGCATTTAGGAGTTTGGCAATTTTAGAATGCAAAACTTTGCGTCAATTCATGAAAGTCATGCGGCCTGTGTATGATTGTAATTTGCAAGACGTTTTCGGTTTCTGTTTTTTGCAAGCTTTCTGCGTTCCTGTGCTGCAGGCATTTCCCGCGTGCATCTGATGTTTAATGGCCGCCTACAAGAACAGAGTTTAACTGCCTGTGTGTCGTTGTGTTACGTTCGAGAACTTTCCGTATTTCGTACAAAATTTCATGTTAGCGTAAATTGTCTATGCGCCAGAAACATTTATATCATTGACAATGACAACTCAGCGAAATAACCAAAATACCCGGCCATGGTATACAATCGTCAAGTCAAGCCGCCCTAAAATGAGCGCGAGACATCCATACATAGGCAGTTCATGACAACGACACTGACTTTGCGGAAGTATTATAAGCCAAATACCCGCCTCCGATGTGCTGCGGATTCACAGTGTAGCAGTTTTGTGGTTTTTGATACTCAGCCTACGGTATTTTTGTTTCCTGAAGTGCTGCTATTTTCCGACTCTGTGTCCGCTCAAGAACCGCATGTTGACTACAAGTAATTCTATGGAATTTGCATGACTGACGTCGCAATGGCCAAAATAGAACAACTGCAACATCGCCGGACTGTGTTGCAGGTGCTTTACTGTGTGAAGTTGAATGTTTTTAGATTCACAATTGTCAGAATCGGAACACCAACGATGAGCAAATTTACGCTTCTGCTGGTCACTGTTTGCATGGTCGTGACCTTGACTGTTGCCTGTCGCTGCCTGTTCAAAACTATGCGAACACGATTCTGCGAACGAGAATTTAGTTGGTTTCAGGCGCGATATTTTTTTACCATTCTCCATCAATATGTACATACTGGTCGGGACCCGTGCCGACGGCCCGGCTACAGTGCCGCGCCTGTGCCGTGCCACTCCCCCCCCCCCGAAGACCCGTTAGCATACCCAAAGCTACCCGTGAAAATTGACCCGTCCGCCCCTCCGAGGGAGGGGGCCACATACATACACACATACATACGGCTTCCTGTTTTAGTAGTATGTACAGTTGTATGTGATTTGATGATTACTTTTCACGGGTGTTACTTTGCACCGCTGGAGTACCTTCTGCATTCTCGCGATTCAATACAATATTCATGACAATACATACAGGAGAATGGCAATGTAAGTCCCCTGGGGATATAATCTGTTGCAAGCTTCGAAGTTGAGATTTCAGAGAAAGAATTTCTCAATTGATACGTTCTTGTTTTACATTATCTCGTCTTAACTCACAGTTACTCTTTGTTCTATTAGACTCCGCCTACTTTCTGTATTTCATCTTACTACTTACAGTACCGGGTGCAATTCTAGGCTGAAAGTTGAAGTCGCGTGCAAACGCGTGCACGCGCGTGCGAAACAGTGCAAAGTATAGGCAAAAGTCGAAGTAACTTCGCGTGCACGCGAAGTTTTGCGCGTGCGCTGGCGTGCGCTGCCTATCTTTTAGTACTAGGAAGTCGCGTGCACGCGACTTCGACTTTCAGCCTAGAATTGCACCCGGAACTGAATGTATACGCAGCATATTTCTTTTTCTTATTCAGTTGCCTATGAGTCTCTATCAGTCTGTCTGCTGAAGTCTAACCAACAATAAAGTGCCATGTTATTCGTCTTCTGTCCACACTTCAATACAACAACTATGTATCAAATAAATCAAGCACATAAAACATCTGTGAAACTGTCAGTAGACGGGGAACTATAGTGTTCGGAAGCATTTCCAAATTATTAGTCCCAGAGGAGCCTATTCGGGAAGGGGGCCACTGTGGGCATTCTCCGGCACAAACTGCGCGACACTTACAGGTATACGCGGGACGGTGGTGCTCCAGTCGAAAGTCGGCGCAGACGGCACCGTCACCAACACATATCGCATCGATGAAGTCTTCAAGGTATCTTTGCGTGAAATGCACAACGCTTTGCTTTGAGCCTTGCAATTTTTAGTGTTGCTATACTACATGTGCAAATAATACACCTCAACGCGCATAGGCGCACCACCACACGCCTCAACCAAGCATCACAGGGAAAATTTTTAGTAAAGCTATGGTAAACTACCATCACAGTGAATTTTTCGCAAATTTACTCATCTTTACTCAGGTTCACACAACTGTAAAAGATAGGAGCGCGTAAACCGACCTAAACTTTTCTTCCGGCGTTCCAAAGCTCGCCACAGCTTTGCACAGTTATACCATTCATTGAGAAATGTCGTATGGCGGACAAAACAGCGGTGAAAAAAAAGCAGGGGCAAGAACAGCGGGTTTGATATGAGAGCGGCCACTGAAACAGATATGTAACTGATGAGGAGAGAGCCAGAGCCATCGCTTGATCTCACGAGTGAGAGCCAAGCCCATCCTGTTCAAGATACAAACTTAATAAAACACAGCGGCTGCTGTTTTTTCGCCGCTGATTTATCCGTACCCCGAGACGTTATGATTTACGGCATCTTCGAAGTTACTAAATGTCTCCCATGCACACATTCTCACGGATTTCAGAACAACGGGATGCTACGAGTGGGACAGCACTTGGGTGTTAAAACATACTTACACTCGGCGACATGTGGGTTTGGCTACAGGACGGTTGGCAGCGAGGATTTGGTGATCGGTTAGGGCTCCACCAGATAGACCCGAAACCCGAAACATAAATGTTTTCTATGTCTATGTTTCGGGTTTCGGGTTTTGAAAAAAACCCGAAACCCGAAACACAAAGCATGATAATCGAAAATGTTTTGGTCTTGCCACTTGTAGCTGACGTGCACAATTTATACAGTCAGTCGAAACATTTGCGATTATCATGCTTCGTGTTTCGGGTTTCGGGTTTTTTTTTCAAAACCCGAAACATGGACATAGAAAAAATTTATGTTTCGGGTTTCGGGTCTATCTGGTGGAGCCCTTAGCTAATGAAAAATGTGACAGAACAAAAAAGTGATCACGTAATTTTAATCAATGCCGTCAGTTTCCCTGTCAGGAAGGTACTACAAGTCGGCGTATCGCACCGACACGTGCTCTGGTTGGATGCAACTGTGGGCGGATGTTTCAAGCGCCGACAAGTATTGGCTTCGAAACTGGGTGTGTCTGTTGAAGCAAAGACCCCAGGGTCACAATAGACTAAGTGAATGAGCTGCCGTGTACTTTGGTTGCTAAGCAAAATACCTACTACTCTGCGCAAAATGCCATTTGAATTCAACATTTTGTGCCACACAAATCGGTGTACACCAAATATTGTTTTGCAAAAAAACACAACCCACAAATGTTTTACCCATGTATGTACGCCAGTACAGGTTGTCTTTGTAATAAATCTTTCGCAAAGTATGGCATCGTGTATTTTGAATGTGCGAAGAAGCTGACAGAAAGCAACAAACTGAAACTAAGAATAAGAAAACCAGCATTCTGTATTGCGATTAAAGGTGCTGGTTAACAACCCTTCGACCGCGCTTGATCTTGGGGGTAGTATATTTTAACAAAGTTTGGACATCGTGTTACTCGACCCTAATCTGGCGAACCGATTGGTTGCTTCCTGATGTTTCACGGCCACGTTGAAGTTTGCCCCTGGTGAAAAAGACCGAAAAGATTTGAAATGCTGCTGTGACACGAATAGGCTGTTTCAAAGTTTGATACTGGAGTGACAGCAACCTCCAACACTGTGGCGAAAACCGCAATGCACAATAGCTATTGAAACGTCCGCATTGTTGCATAAAAAAATAAAAGGTTTCAAAAACCTGGCCATTTTTTGTTAGGATTTTCTACTCGTATAATTTTAAGCATCTGTGGTGAATGAAATAAGTTGTCAATTACAAATAAAAATCCTCTAATTATCAAGTTTTTTGTTTGTGCTCCCCAGTTTTCAAAACCCTACACAGCTCACACAATGTTTACCACAACATGCGCAAGGCAGCCATTCCACAGCGCACACACACACAAAGCTTGCCAGCAGTGAAACATTACTGTGTTGTCGCTACCGGCTGTGTGTTGTCGTTGTGTGTGCGCTGTGGAATGGCTGCCTTGCGCATGTTGTGGTAAACATTGTGTGAGCTGTGTAGGGTTTTGAAAACTGGGAAGCACAAACAAAAATCTTGATAATTAGAGGATTTTTATTTGTAATTGACAATTTATTTCATTTACCACAGATGCTTAAAATTATACGAGTAGAAAATCCTAACAAAAAATGGCCAGGTTTCTGAAACCTTTTATTTTTTTATTCAACAATGCGGACGTTTCAATATCTATTGTGGACTGCGGTTTTCGCCACAATGTTGGAGGTTGCTGTCACTCCAGTATCAAACTTTGAAACAGCCTATTCGTGTCACAGCAGCGTTTCAAATTTTTTCGGTTTTTTTCACCAGGGGCAAACTTCAACGTGGCCGTGAAAGGTCAGGAAGCAACCAATCGGCTCGCCAGATTAGGGTCGAGTAACACGATGTCCAAACTTTGTTTATATATACTACCCCCAAGATCAAGCGCGGTCGAAGGGTTGTTAACCAGCACCTTTAACCAATATGTACATCATATGTGTGCAGGGTTGGATTAAAAAAAATTTTTATTATCGAACTTTTTTTTTAACTTTTTTGAATTTTTAAAAATTTTTTTTAAGATTTACTTTTTTTTATTCCGGACCACAAAAATTTCGGTTCTCAACGTGAAAAATTGTCGAAAATTTTTGTAAGTATATTTGATTGCACTTGAGAATATAGGAATAGTTGACACCGACCAGTTGTGTTCACAAACGGGCAGTAGCGAGGTTATATTTTTTACAATGAGCCAGATAACGTGACAATTCGCGTTGGGGATAGCCTGTCCACCATATGTACCAACATCTGTAGATTGTAGTATAAAAAGTGAAGGGAAAGTGAAGTCACGGGAAAGGTAAATGATTGGCACATTTTTTAAGCAAAGTTACATGAAAACAGCTGCATAACCCGCGGTGTTGGAACGATAATTTTGGACTTCAAGCAGATTTGACTTCCTGGAATAAGTGAATGCGCACATAATGACGGCTGCTTAGGTTGTTTAGTAGAGCCACGGACTGTCTAACTTTGTAATGACATTGTACCGATGCGAAAAACAAGCGCCGCAGGCGATTTTTTGAGAAAAAAACAAGCAGAAACATGCATAAAAACATGCATTTTCACCACAAAAAGGGGGAAAATAATAAAAAAAAGTTGTGAAATAATAAAAAAAGTGAACTTACTTTTCTAATTTTTAAAAACCGAAAAAATGGCGAACTTTTTTTACAAAAAAATTTTTACTTTTTTTTTAACCCAACCCTGTATGTGTGTCCGCGGGTGCAGCAGCTTCATTTCGGTTTTGTTCAGTTTTGAAAATTGATTTTCATTCTAACACCCTTCAAAAGAAAGAAACGCTGGTCACGTGCGTCGGATACTCTCATCAAAGAATTTTCAAATTTCAAAATCTTCTGTAATTCTAATGTTATGTTTTGCAAAAAGTGCAGGTAAACACAGAAAATAGCAAATATAAAAGGCAAAGTGCATCATATGTCACCAAATCAGCATTATTTTGATAGGAATACCTATCGTGTTCTTGTCCGTGGTCGATTTGGTTGCTGGCGTGTCCTGTGTCTGGCTTGTTCGGGGTTGGGTTTTTTCATTTGGGTACCAAGTCCAAACTTTGAACATCTGCTGTTTTTGCTCACAACCGTGGTGACTGAACTACTTACAGTATAAGTAATTTTCTTTCATTTCACCCTTGGCAACAAAAGAAACTGTTTTTGAACACTATTTTGGTGGCCAACCATGTCATGCGATTTATTCATCAAGAAAACAACAACAATCTCTGGATAGTAACAGAACACACAGCGACTAGAACAAGGAATCGACTGTCCAAGACACGCACAAGGAACGACTGTGTAACAATAAAAAGCGACAACAACACATTATGGGGTGGTCAACAAATAGCTAAGGTAAAGGATGACGTGTGGGAATCTCATACGAATGGGGCTTCAGATAGGCTTAAAAATTGTGCGTTTTCGGACATGGGGAGTACGAAAAAGACCTTAATTTTCTAGCCCGGGAATTTTGGGTCCAAGAAAAAGGGCCTGTTAAGTTTGGGCCCAAGAGTTGGGCCCTGCAATTTGTTGGGCCCAGAGCGGCCTCACTATACTATTGAGCCCATTTTCGGATTTCATACGTGTCCAAAATTCCCCGTTACCCATTTTTCAACCCATTTTAAGCCTTTTCGTTAGTTTGAGTTTCTCACACGTCAACCTTTATCTAGTGTGGCTACTTTTAGACCGCCCTATAACTTGCATCACATAGTCTCGGACGGTTTGATGTTATCCAATAATTGCGGTTCTCTAATGCAATGGTAATTCTGCATCAGTCTGAGTTCAAGTTCAACAGGCCATCTGTACCGCCATTTCCTCTTTCGCTGCAGCCATAAATGTGTGTCCAGTTGTTCTGCGACTCTGAAGGCAAACCAACCGTGCTTTGTACTCTTAGACCAAACCGTATGACCTTGAATTTGACGCACCTAAGAAACCCCACCCTCGGCACTTTTAACAGATTCGGCACTTTAGGCAGCTTTTTTGGGTCATTTTTTCTGAAACCCCACCTTCGGGTATGGGAAATTTTTGTTTTTTTGGAGAAACCCCCCTGGTATGGGAAATTATTGATTTTTGGGGGTATGTACGGGAAATTTCCCGAAAATTGGGCTGGGTATGGGAAAGTTTCAATTTCTCAACGACACCACCCCTGGGTGATATTTTTGAAACGGTGTAAAGGTCAGTTGGGTGTAAAGGTCGGTGGAAAGCTCGATGTGAGAAAGTTCAGTGTAAGCTCGGCGTAAGCTTGAAACATTGCACACTGAGCAAGCAGCAGACGCGCGTTTCTTAACGACACTTTGACAGTCTGCTGTGCAAGTGTAAATCGTTTGTTTGCAATATTGTTTGTGTAGGCAGGTTGCACAAACGTTTTTAAACGATGTATGAATTTCGCAACCTTTCATGGAGCCGTTTTGATTTCTTGTTGCGAGCGATCAGTTAGTGACGTCAAAATTTTTGGCACCGCCGTCAATGAATGTTCAATTTCTCAACAGCCTTGCGGCGAAATGTTAGGTAACTTACAAATATTCCTTTAAAACGCTTGTGCAACCAGCTTAAATGAACCAGATTGCAAACAAACGATTTACACTTGCACAGCAAACCATCAAAATTGACCTTTCGTTTAGAAACGCGCGTCTGCTGCGTGCTCAGCGTGCAATGTTTCAAGCTTACGCCGAGCTTACACTGAACTTTCTCACACCGAGCTTTCCACCGACCTTTACACCCAACTGACCTTTGCACCGTTTCGAAAATATCACCCCATTACCTGATGTGCCGCCGCAGTCCACGAGGGCTAGTCGAAAACAAGCGACCAAACATGCTGCCCGACTCACAATAACTGCTGACATTTGGAGGAGACAGATAACTACGCTATCTTTGATGTTTTTTTTTCAAAATTGGCGATATATCTTTTTTCAAGGAGGGTCGGCTGGACCTCAAAGTCATTCCGATGCTTTGCACACTGACTTGAGCAATTTCGACCAACATGTTATTCAACAGAGTTCGTACCGATTCGTCGTGCTTCGCGACTTTACGTCACCACTACGTCACATACGATACGATTTAGCCTTGTGGGCACGCATTGCGTTAGATCTGTGGATGCAGTTTCGGCCCATAATGCCAGACTGCAATGGCGCCCTCGGCCTTGCCTTGGTACATACCAATTCACATACCAATTCTACTGCTGGCGGTGTTCTCCCAAGCAGCATTTGAAGAAAACAAGAAGCATGAAACTTCAACGACCACGCGTCTCTACGAAACAATGCACTTTTGATCAGCCTTTTGTGACCGTAATACAACCAGCCATCCATTCTGGTTAGCTGTTCTTTTTTAATGACCGATGTGCGCTTGGCTGGAATGTGGGTCGGGGAGGAGTGCCATGTGGGTTGCGTCATATCTTGCCATTTGGGTTTACTTGTCAGGGCTAGGCTACTTATAGGTTGGTTAAACCCGAAATCTGAAAATATTTCCGGAATTTGGATAACTTATGGACGGAAAATATTGCAGAATTCGGAATAATTTCCGGAGACCGGAAATGTTTTGTGTTTTTGCGTGCAAATTAATTTCTGTGTTCCGGATTGCGGAGTTATCCTTAGTCCGCCCTAAATACGACCAGCGCTAAAGATCCTTACAGCTGACGTGGGAACAACTGTTAGGTACATACGTTGGTCGCAGTATCGCAGAAACAACGAAATCGCAAAATGTGACGCGACCCATTTTGAAATCCAAGACCGACACTCCGCGCGCGGTTGCCAACAAAGGGACTGTTAGTTTACTTGAAGAAACTAGTCTTTGAAGAAATTTCAGTATTTTGATCAACGTAACAATCAAGCTGATGTTTCACGACTCCGTCCTGCCACCTCAACAGATCAAATTGGCGGTGACTGCGTTTGGCCTGAATGGACAGCTCATTGATCCAACAACATAGCAACACAGACTAATCGGGCAGCGAGAGTCGAAAAAGGGGAAACCGAGTAAGATAATCATTAAATTGTTTACGTTGTCGTCGGCCAGAATCTGCCAGATCCCACTCAGATCCAAATCCATCCAAGTTCCGATCAAATCCCCCGTTGGCGTGACTGATGTACGACTTGAGCTGACATCGGAGTCGAAATTCGACCAGACTATCAAAATTGACAAAATCGTAATCGAAGAACCCGGCCCCAACAATGAGACAGCGTTAGTCTTATATCAATGGGTGGAATTTTCGAAACGGTGTAAAGGTCAGTTGGGCGTAAAGGTCGGTGTAAAGTTCGGTCGACAGCTCGGTCGGCGTAGCTCGGTGTAAACGTGAAACATTGCCTATTATTAAGGTGGAATGTTTCAAGTTTACACCGAGGTCTATCACACTGAGCTGTCGACCGAGCTTTCCACCGACCTTTACACCCAACTGACCTTTACACCGTTTCGAAAATATCACCCAATATCAAACTTGGTGATCGGATGTGACTGGCCTTGGGGTTGCGCGTGATTCTTACATTAGGGAAACTAAGAAAATTACTGGAGCCACCAGTTTCGCCCCAGCTTACTAATTCTTCATTTTAGGTCGGGGAACATCATTTACGGTGGAGGAAATCAGTGGCATCACTAAATTGTTTATAACATCCTTGATTCAAAAAAAGTGCCGTGACCCAAAGGCAGATCACATCCGATCCAATAAGATTGCCAAGCTTAATATCGGTCTTACTGTCTTGGCATATTTTTTCATGCATGAGATTTACACTGAAATTCTACTTTCAGGGCCACATGCAATTGCCATCTGATGAAAAACCAACCAGTGCATATTCGTTATCACGTTATCAAGATGTTGACTTGCACACTACGTTGATTTCGAAACAGCCAAATTTCGGGCAATTTTGGCCATCGGACCTTATTCAAACGACGTGTCTGTCTGATTCATCCAATTTTCGATCGACTTTATGCGACACGACACGGCCGATTGGCAAATGCGTGAAACATCAGCGCCACAAAACACGGCGTCTGTTCGATGTTCGTTTGAAGAAGTCACGTTGGGCAAATCGGAAAGGTTCGTTTAAACGCAGAACAGTTAGCGACATAATATAATAACATGACTGTTTTCTTGATTTCCATTTTTTTTCCGAAGAAACCACAAGTCGGTCGTGTGTGCTGGTGCACAGGCGCTTGCGACGAAGCAATAGACCTTAGCAATTTTGCCAATTGTCAAGCCGAGCAACCCAATACACCTTTGTAATATTGCCAAAGACAAAATAGACTTTTATAGTGTTTCCTGTTTTTCTTGGTCCAAGAAAACGCGCGGGCCCGTGTTATAACTGAAGTTCTAGTTGAGGTCGAGATTACAATTTCGATTCAATCAAGCAGCTGGCGAAAACGTGTCAAAGTTTGCCTGTGGAATCTAACAACAACAATGTTTCACATGCTCGCTGTGAGCTTTGGCGTGTGTGCTGCCATGTCAGTGAAACATTTCACCATGTTTGCTGCTGAGTGTCGTGCTTGGATTAACAAGGACACATTCTTAATCTCTTTCATTGGTTTCTGAAATCTCGACCCCAAACTGGAGTTGAGTTATAACGTGGGGTAGCTTGTTTCCTTTTACTTGCATAAAAAGGAAACGCTATACCATTCTGCCACGTAATAAAATGGCTGTAAAGTGTCGAAATGGCTGTGTGTAAAATGGCTGCCGAATTGCAGAATAGGGCGGTGCCCCTTTCTCACGTGGCTGAACAGGTTTTTTGCCAACACTTGCCGTGTGGCTAAATAATGACTTAACATGAATAATAGGAAAAATAAATTGCTGATCAGTTCGTACGGTACTGCGTATCACAAAGAGCAAAATCGTCCAGCTACAACAAACCGCAACCACAGAAACATCACATATTCCACAAACATTCAAATGAGAGCAAATCTTCTCTGACACGGTTTTGCGATCGACTGAAATTTTCTGACTTCACAACACAGACCTGAGTCAAAATCATACGAGAAGTGTTGCCGTTGAGAGTTTTCAGTCATCATCGAGCCCGATCGGTGGCATAATCGGTGGTGCCGTCGGTGCGCTGATGGTTGTGTGCGTGACGGCAGTCGCTGTGCTCGCGGTGGTCTGGAATCGAAATCGAAAATTGAAACATGTCGGTTTACTTAGTTGATAAACCGATTGTGTAATGATACAGAAAAAATAGCATTTAAACACTATAAAGACACCATAGACAATTAATTTAGGCACCAAAAGAGTCGAAGCCAATAACGCAAGTCATGGAAAAAGCAGCGGCTGTGCGTGACGAGGGAGCAGAGCAGAAAAGTGAAGTGACTAAAGAGAATAAGAAGACCAAATCAGAAACGAAAAGCTACCCATTCGTTAATGAGAATCTCGCATAATTGTGCGCTTCGGACTTTTTTACCTTTTGCTGTCAAGATGAGCCAAACTACACGACTTTTATTCTTGTCTTCAGAAAGTAATCAACTATGGCGTATAAGATTCTTTGATAAAATGAAGATCACAGTAAAGCCCATAAAATGGAATTGCAATGCAGCAGTGTGCTTCGACTGCCCATGCACATACTGATCTCAATCTCAAATATACGAAGTGACAAATGAAACTGGTTAAAGTCTTCATTAATTGATCATGATAAATGTACGCCCAGCAATCTTCTTGACCAATCAATCAGAATATATGGCTTTCCATCAGATTTGGTTCTGGCTCTTGCGGTCTCAAGAAGTGCAAAGAAAGTAAATTAACTGAATCGAGGGTGTGCTGTGAAACATTCATTCGCACTGATTTAGGCAATATCGATTAATTCTCAGTCCGACACCAAACATCATGCTACCCAACTTCGAGCCGCTACACATCCCCATTCTTTTGCTGGTGCTCTCTCAAGCAACATATCAAAATCCCAAAAATGAGAAGTCACCGACCACGTGTCTGACGAAACAATGCAATTTTGGACACGCCTGCGTGACCGTAATCAAACCGGCGTTGAAAACAGGTTATAATATGCGTTTTGGTTAGTCTTTAAAAATTTTAGCCTACAAATTTATGTGTGTTTTAGGTGCGTTCACTAAAATAACTATCAAGCTGATGTTTCACGACTCTGCCCAGCCACATGAATCGAACAAACTGGCGGTGACTGCGTTTGGCGTGAATGGACAACTAATGGACCCGCAACACATACTAATCGGGGATGGAGAGTCGAACAAGGGAAAAACGTTGGGCTTGGAAATTTTCGTGATGTTTCCAATTTCTGCCCGTTTCTACCCCACTCCCATCTTTTAGATCCAAAACCATTCAATTCTTTACTCCATCGAACGCTGGTGTGACCCATCTGCGACTCGAGCTGACATCGCGCTCAAAACACGACCAGACAATCAGAATTGGCGACATCATAATTCAAAAATCAGGCCCCAACAACAGCGAGATTGCGTTAGTTTTATCTTTGGGTCACGCGTATTGGTCTGATGAAAAGAGTTCATTTTCTAGGGTTCCGTGCGATTGTCATCTGAAGAAGAATCAGCCAATTTACGTTCGCATGCCCCAGGTTCGCAAAACCATTGATTTTAATTTTTTTTCTTTTACACATTACCAATGTATCAGCACATTTTTGATTTGGTTGTTTGATTTGATTGGTTATTTTGAAGTGGTTGTATTAAAACTGATCCGATCCATTTCATATACGAAATTTCCAGCAATTTTGGCCATCGAACCGCATCCAAACGACGTGTCTGTCTGATTCATCCAATTTTCGATCCACTTTATGCGACGACACGGCTGATTGGCAAATGCGTGAAACATCAGCACAACAACAAAGCGCGACCATTCGATGCTCGTTCGCAGAAGTGGAGTACACCAAAACTGGACTGGTTAGTTACTGCGCAATTTTTTTTACCCAGAGTTACCGGAGTTTTCCATCTCCAGCCCCCCCCCCAAATAGAGCCCTCTGAGGTTCTAACCGGGATAAAAAGTTTTTCCAACACTCGCCCAAAAAATCATAGGTTTCCTTCACCAGAAAAGCACATGCGGTTACTTGTGATAACATTCATCAAAAGTATTCAATAGCTATGATTTCCGTCAACACGTCAAAAACCCACATACTCAGAAACCTCGAGGGCTCTCTTCGGAAACGTTTCCGTATAGAGCACCGCGGCTCTAAGTGTTTGGGCAAAGTGTTCAAACCAAAAAAGCAGATTTACCATCTTTTTCCGAATGGAGTCCGGGGGCTTTAGATTGAAAACTCCGGTATGTACAAACCTTCATTGATTTTCTCTGGTCTTTACAGCAACCGCAAAAGGGCCGGGTGTGCTGCTGCGCGGGCGCGTGCGACGAACCGAATCTGCTTTCGTGGAACATCAACTCAACCTCAAAATTCAATGGTCCAACTAATCCAGATGAAACATTCATTCCATCGCGAACCGAAGTTGGCGTTAACGGCAGCGTATCGGCTGTGGTTGGTGACTTGACAGTGAAGTGCGATACGGTAACATTAGGAGCCCATTATTGTTAGTGCGGAAAGAAGGGAATTGATGTTACCGCTTGCCTATTCGTTAACTTTTAGGAGTCAACGAGCCCAGTTAGCACGATTGTGGGCGCGGCCGCTGGTGCGTTGTTGGTCGTGTGCGTAACACTCATTGTTGTGCTGGCCGTTGTGTGGCACAGACATCGAAAATTGAAACGCGTGAGCTCCCATGCTATTTTGTGATAAAAAAACATTTACGCTTGTCAAACTAAAAGTACCATGTGTGATAACGTACGCTCTGCTCATCACACAGGGTGGAAAAGATGAAGATCAGTCAAAGAAGCAGTCCGTGAAGAAATCGATCCAAGGCGAAGGTGAAGACAAAAGTGAAGAGAAAGACCGCGCAGAATCATCGAGAACCAAAACCGATCAATTCCTAGACGAGAATCGCCCCCACTAATTGTTGGGGTTGCGTGAGCAACCTTCAAATTATTTCTGTTCATTTTATCAATTCATTCATTTTTTCAGACGGCTTATCCTCCGCTACACCATCACTGCAAGGCGATTGCTCGAGAAGTTGAATGGAAACTTTAATCAGTGACGAAAATATAGTTAACAACTGGTCTGATCGCATATACATTAGTTTGCTCTCGCTGTTGCTTCCTTCACATCTTTTAAGCCTGCTAGTCAGATCACAAATAATCATATCACTTTGAATGTTTACCGGAAGAAGACAATGTAAAGCAATGTGGAACGTACAGTACCGGGTGCAATTTTAGGCTGAAAGTTGAAGTCGCGTGCACGTGCGTGCGAAACAGTGCAAAATATAGACAAAAGAGGAAGTAACTTCGCGTGCATGCACGTTCACGCGCGTGCAGGCGACTTCAACTTTCAGCCTAGAATTGCACCCGGAACTGTAGAAACACGGAACAATAGATTGCCTCACAGAGACCATGAAGAAAACCTGTGCTTTTTGGGTCGAGTTTTGGAAAACTTTCTACCACTAATAGTATCTCCGTTGGCTCTATTCTGAAACATTTCCGAATAAAGCCCTCGGAGAGCTCTATTCGATGGGGCTGTAGATATATGGAAAACACCGGTAGATTTTTTCATTTTTTTAGCATTTTTTCCTGTGCTTGATCGGGATCCGTATGTTTTCCAGCTAGTTTCACTTCATTCTCTGCTATCACTGTTTCGTGACCGTTGTTCACCAGAAATATGCTCAGTGCAGTAATCCGATCGAGTGTTTTGTGGAGAAACTAGCATCTGGTTGTCAAAACAAAGTCGTTGGAAAAGTGCGATGTTTTCTATCCAAGCTGACGATATCCGGCAATAAATTTGCAAATTTTGAAGGAGATAATTGCCAAACAGATTAACCAGCTGGCGCAAAGCCGAGAAACTTTGCTAAACTTCAATAGAAAGGCAGGTGACGGTAATTATAACTGCTCTACATCAGCTTCGTGTCGCAATTCCGCACTGCCTTGAACAATCAGGGTTCCTATCGATAGGAAAGCCAAAATTCCGTTGTCAAGTGTTCAATTTTCTCATCAAGTTTGTTTGTTAACGACGTTGTTTTTTTTAAGACTTGGAACTCTCGCAATGGCTATAAATGCTCTACTTCTTGCTCAAATTTTTATTTTATTCGTTCAGATTTTGTTCGCTTATCTAGCTTACTTGCATAGCTGCTGTAACTTGGCCGAGTTACCCTACACCCGCACCAAGAAATAGTGGGTGTTGAGTGCAGTAATGTTGATCTGTTTCGCCCTGCTTTCGCAGACAGGCTGAGGCGCTAGGGCTCGCTAGGGCTCGTGCGAACGCCTCTGGAAAGTTTGCCTAAAAAAGCCCCACCAGCAGATATAAATAGTATAGCTGAGCAGCACACCCTCAATACCTCATTTAAAATTGTACTTTTCACTTGTGATTCAAAATCCAAAGGTGATTCAAAATCCAAACCATCTCAATTTCCAAAAATCCATTCGGAGTACCATACATAAATCGTCAAAAACTAAGTCATGCGTTACACGATTGTTTTCGCGCTGATCTGTGTTAGTTACAAGACTTGATCTTTGGCATCGTTGACCATTGACCAATAGACTTGGTTGTGTGTGACCTTTTGACCTTCTGACACACACCTTCAAGCGAAAGCCAATTGGATATTGTTTTCGAGCTGGTGAATCACGTAAAAGGGGTGAAACCAAACGTGGTGATTTGTTCGGTCCTGTCCAACAAGATCGGTCACATTAATCGATTCGGCCTTGCAAGGTTTGATTTCGCGCCCATGAAATGTCAGACGACATCAATTTCAAGCATTCGGGGCGTTTTCGAGTGTTTCACGAAGTGTTTCGAGTGTTTGTGGTGGCCAAGCAAAATCGACTGCGATAATTATTGTAGCCATACGTATAGTTTTGCCAATCGTCATCGGAAAATCATATACCTTCGCATACACCGCTCGGTTCGTGTCGAGTTCGAAACATTTGACAAGAGAGTTCTGTGTTTGTCCTCGTTGGACTACGCGAACGCGATCAGAACCGCGTGGTTTATACCGAGGGTTATGGTATAACTAAAAATCATATCTTGTGATTCCCGCGCAAGAATCTGGCGTCTCACTCTGATGCAGATGTCCGTGTTGTTGCGGCCAGCGACGGCGCAGGGCGGAGTTGCCGTAACTACGACTACGGTTGGGCAGGAAATCAAGCCCATCGGAAGCATCGGACTCAACCTATTTTCGCAGTGGCAATTGATAAATGCCGACACCGAGCCGGCTGCAACAGGAGTGAGCAAAGGGGCTACATGTCTGTATACCTACCGTACTGCCTCTAATTGAAGCCCCCCTCTGCCAGAAGTCCCCGGGTCTGGTATGCTTGGATAAATAATCATCGTAGCCGCTTCCCAAAAGAAGCCCCTCCTCAATGTTGTGTGCCAAAGCCAATACTCACAGAGTCAGTTATGTGCACTTAGCCACTTACTCCGAGCAAATGATCGTGCACAGTATTTTTTCTGAAACTGGGTAAAACAATCGAGTTTCACAGTTACTTAGCTTTAAACTGATTACATACCGTGCATCGCATAGGCGTATCGATTTTTTTATTTTTAAACACTAAAATCGATTACAATTTTATGATGCTCCTCTGGTACTTAAGACTGGAACACTTTAAGATGAATTCAATTACAATCTTAAGTACCAGGCGAGTACTTCAGAATTGTAATCGATTTTAGTCTTAAAATATGGAAAAATCGAAACGCGTAAGCGAAGGAAGCACTGTCATCAGTTTTGAGCTGAAAGTAACTGAAGCAAGATTGCTTTACCTGGTTTGCAAAAATATACACAGTACGAAGTGACATTGGTACTGTGGAAGTGGTTATATTTCAGATCCTTCGGGCCATTTCATTTCTCATATCCTCGATGTTTGTTTTCTCACAGAAGATTTTCGGTTATAGGGTGCGGAGCCCTATTAAACCACAGTGGCGCTGAAAAACATAGAAGTCCGGTCCCAATAGAAACCATATTCTAATAGAAGCCGGAGGAAATACGGTATGTATCTCGATTTCTCCTCAACCCAACCACTATGATTATATTAATTCATGCATTTATTTTCAGACTGGTGATTGATTTGAGATTGGAGCGAGCAGAGATGAAGGAAATAACAGACAGTGATCTTTAACAAATTCATTAGGATTACACCACATGGAAACCGCGGTTTTCACACTTTGCACGTGCGTGTTGAATAAAAAATGTGATAGACCTCGGTGTAAACTTGAAAAACCACCGTAATAATAGGCAATGTTTCACGTTTACACCGAGCTACGTCGACCGAGCTTTCGACCGAATTTTACACCGACCTTTACGTCCAGACCTTTACATGGTTTCGAAAATTCCACCTAGTGTTGTTCAACGCACCGAGGTTGTTTAGCCATTCTGGCACGCACACACAAACAAGTGTTTTGCCACAACATGGTTTCTTAAATCGTTTCCTTTCCGTTCGTTCAAATCCGTTCAAATTCTCGGCAGAAATCTCCATGATGATCTCTGTTTACAGAGTGCCCCGCGTAGGAATTCCGTTTCTTATTTTCATCAGTTGAACCCTTCTACCGTATTTAAACAACTTAGGAGGGTCGACTCGACCGTGGTATCGGACACAACAGTTTGTGGCCGAATAAGCAAGACTCACTCATAAACCACACAGAATTGAGAATATAAGCTGCAGAAATACTTGTCGGGCAGCTGAATCAGTCGTATATGACCGACCTGATGGGGTATGACATCGAAGTACCGTGTAGACACATGCATACTGTGTCCCATGTATTACGGGAAGGTATAATAACATCATTTGGAGTATCTTAGGTACCAAATACATGCCCCAAAGGTGATTTTGTGAAGAAAATTTTTCGACCCTTGAGAAAAAATGACAAAAAATAACCCCCAAAAAGGCCATTTTTGGACGTTTTAGAACATTTTGTTCCCCCGAAAATTTTTAAAAAAAAATTTTTTTTTAATTTTTTTCAAAAACCTTTTTTTTTAAAAAAAATTTTTTTTAAATTTTTTTTGCCCAACCCTGGGGTCGAGGATATCTCATAGACTCTATGTGACATAAACATTGTGTCACAGAATTTTCAATACTCAAGCCTCGTAGACACAAAATAGACATGACCTTTATCTCATCCTTAACTACTGAGTGACCGTATACACATGTAGACGTCATTTCATGTCTACCAGTATTTGGGAACATTTTGGCGGGCGCTAAGTGTGACACGAAAACATCAAAAGTAGACACACCGTATACACCAAATAGAGTATTACTGTATACTTGTGATCTGAAATGTTTCTCAGGAAACAAAAAATATTTAATGTTTTATGATTTGATTTGCCTGTTTGTTTTGTTTTATTCAGTGAAAATATAACCCATTATTTCTTGATCAACTGTGTGGGATGACTTCTCAATGAAACATCAGCGAACATCTGCTGTGAGCGAATTCACACTGCACAATGCATGCATGTATAGTCCAGCCACGTGCTCATGAGACGACTCTTTTTAAAGCTTGCTTGGCCAGATTCAAAAATGCGCCGGTTACACGGGTTTTCGCAAACAAAAGAAAGAGATTGGGCCGAGAGACATGATGACAAGTTTCAGCTGGCTGACCTCAATTTGTTGCGTGCTTACGCGAACAGCAACGTCGTTCAACACACAAATGTTTTGGGAGTCAAAAAGGAATTTAAGCACCGAGGTGGAGAGCGTGCTTTTAAAAAAATACATGCGTTTCTCTTTCTTTGATTTCCGAAATACGTGGAACCGGAACATTATTGGATCCGTTCAAGTCAACTTCAAAATGAGTCGTCTCATGAGTTCGTAGCTGGACTATACAGCACATGCAAGCAACAGAGAAGTCACCACGGCAGCAGTCCAGCCAAATGGAAACAATGCGAACAGAAGCAATACAATCATACTGGTCACAGGTTGATGTGGCCATGTGCCGCCGGTACATTCGCAGAATCCCGCGCTTGTTGCCAGACGTCATTGAAGCCGGTGGAGGATCTATACCAAGAACTAAATTATGTCCAGCATTGCTCTCATGTCGACCCCTTTTGCTCGCTAGACTTCTGCCGTGACTTCTCTGTTGCTTGCATGTGCTGTACATGCATGCATTGTGCAGTGTGAGTTCGCTCACAGCAGACGTTCGCTGATGTTTCATTGAGAAGTCATCTCACACAGTTGATCAAGTGATTCATTACTATGCTATTACATGTGCGCAGTGTTGTTTTCACACGTGTCATGTGAACCAAACCCTTAGTCTTGCCTTGTTGCAACAATACATAAAGAATATTTTGTGCTTTGTTTGAACAAAAGTGAGCGTTTGTCACAAGTTTTTGCTCACAGCAGATGTTCGCTGATGTTTCATTGAGAAGTCATCCCACACAGTTGATCAAGAAAATGGGTTATATTTTCACTGAATAAAACAAAACAAACAGGCAAAACAAAGTCATAAAACATTCAATATTTTTTGTTTCCTGAAAAACATTTCAGATCACACGTATACAGTAAATATACTCTATTTGGTGTATACGGTGTGTCTATTTTTTGATGTTTTCGTGTCACACTTAGCGCCCGCCAAAATGTTCCCAAATACTCGTAGACATGAAATGACGTCTACATGTATATACGGTCACTCCGCAGTTAAGGATGAGATAAAGGTCTATTTTGTGTCTACGAGGCTTAAGTATTGAAAATTCTGTGACACAATGTTTATGTCACATGGAGTCTATGAGATATCCTCGACCCTCCTAAGTTGTTTAAATACGGTACGTATACCCGTACGTATATTCGTTTTATATCGGAAGGTTACCCATGTTCCACCATTTTGCCCCCGAAAGCGAATGTTTTTCTTGCTTTTAGCACATTTTAAACCATTCAATTGAAATGAACACAAGCTGAACGTGACTAAAAGTGCGACATATCAACAGTTTGATACCGCTAATTGCTTCCTTTACATATTCTAAACCATTCTTAATTTTGAACATTATTCCGCCGACGAACGTAATGCATGAAACAAACTGCACACTCATGGAGTGTGTTAAAACCAGAACGTGTGAATGCTTCTCTATCACATGAGCCCTCAAAGTTGATACAAGCACAATAAGTAGTGGATCACATGCTGGGTTGAGTGTCCACCCCCAATTGTCTACGCAAGACGCGTGTGCGTGACTCAATGACATCCAGTGGGAAGTAGCACCCTTCATACAGCCGTTCGTGGTCACCTGACTCGAGCGTGAATGAGCTGCGCGCGTGCATCACACGAAGATTGACGAACAACACTGCTTCGCCTGCATAGAAACCGGATTAAGGAAACAACCTGAAATTCAGGCCCCAGGCACCGCTGCGAACACGTTTCGATTTACCAGCGAACTTTTGCAAATGAGAGCCTGATGGTCCGGAATGGTCAGTGGCACCCAACTTGTACTCTTAAAGACAGGGTTGTTTCAAAAAAAAAAGTGGTCAATTAAAAAATTTTTTTTTTAAAAAAAAAATTTTTTTTTTTGAAACTCAGATTTTGCTTTTTTTTTTTAATAAAAAAAAGTTGCCCAAAATGGGCTAAAATGTCCAAAAATGGCCTTTTTCGAGGCAAAAAATTGGCACTTTTTTTCTGTGGACGAGACAATTTTTCCAAAATCGCGCCTGCGGCGCCCTGTATTGTCCCCAAATCCGTACAGGGATGCGCGGGGCTGGTCTTTTATAGTGATGTGGCACCGATAATGTACTACTACATGCTACTACACATGTATATATGCAGGTCTGGTGCAAAACCGGGCGCGCAAAGTCGATCTGACGCGCAAGATTTGGGCTGTAATCGATATTTTGATGGTCGTATCTCAGATATACGGCATTAGATGCATTAAAATACGTTGTACGGCATGCTACAATACATCACAGTAACATCGTTAGTGAACATCAACCTCAGACTGGTCGGAGACCATGGAATCTGCACAATACTACCGGGTGTCACCACACAAGTTCGGTCTGAGGCGAAAATTTTTCAATTTTTGAAAAATATGTTGTATCGATTTCATTTATCCTGAAACGTCGTTTGCAACACTTTTTCTAATAAAAAAATTTTTCGTCAAAAAAAAAATCAAAAAAAAAATTTTTTTTTTAAAAAAAAAAGCTCGTTAATAAAAAAATTTTTTTTTCAACCCTGCTTAAAGAGCGATATCAAACACGTGGTGATCGGATGCGTTCTCGGATATTACTTGCCTTGGTCGCGCGTGATTCTTGAATTATGGATTATGAGAATCTTTTTTTGGTGTCACTGATTTCTTCCAACTTAATAAAAACCGCCATTTTAGGTCGGGGAACATCTTTTACGATGGTTGAAAATTGTGGCTACTACACAAATTTCTCAAAAATCTTAATTTAAAAGTCACGTGACCAAGTCAGGACGGATTCGATCCGATCACCAACCTCGATATCGCTCAAAGTATAGTCCGTCCATCAGCTCATGTCACTTTGCAATGCTGCTGGCCGACTTGTTCCCTTCCTCCACGTTCTAATGAAAGAGAAATTGAGTTTCCGAAAAAAATAATTTTGCTCCTAAATTATGGTTTTTATGAAATCGACGTGTTTTATCGATTTTAATTTAATTTAATTTTAAATTTGATCGAATTCAATCTTTTTCGACCCGTTTTATTATTTTTTTAGTTTCTTTGCAAAATCGGCCGCACAAAATTTCTCTTTCATTAGAACGTGGAGGAAGGGAACAAACCAGCCAGCAGCAACAGAAAGTGCCATGAGCTGGTGGACGGACTATACTCGTTAATGGCTGAGGGTAACAGGTCGTCCTGTACATACACAACTGGGGACATTTGCCTACCCATCCATGAAGGCACAACGTACCGGAGCTTTCAGCCCAACCCCCCACCCCCAATAAAGCCCCGGAGCCCACCGGGGCTCCATTCGGAAAAAATGCTCCAGATTGAGCGCCATGGGGCTGTATTCGGAATTTTTTTTATTCGGGTGCCATGTTCGTGGTCTTTACCGCTAAAAAGGGATAAAACAGGCAATGTTTATAACAATTCGTGCCTCCTGGTCAAAACTTTTTCCGTTCGTGCACATAAAGCCAAAGTACTGTCTATCCTAAGCACTTATGCGACACAACAACTTGTTGCAACCAGGTATGAGCCACATTCGAAAAGTACAAGCTTTACGTGCGGGGCTCTGTTCGGAAGATGGTTCGAATAAAGCCCCAATGGGCTCTATTTGGGATTAAAAATAGTTTTCAAAATCATATTTCCCGCACAGACCACTGAAAGGAGCCCCAGGGGCTGAAACCGGAAAACCCCGGTGCATAAAAAGCCTTTCCTCCAACCTGGCTGCAGCTTCAACTGAAACATGTGCTCCGGCTTGTAGCAGTACTCGTTGAAAACTTGAATGGCTGCGTAGATTGATGGCAACTTTTCTGGTGGCTGCTCGGTGTACCACGTACGACCGTGTTGGTGGAAATAAATGTTGCGCAGGCTGCCGTCTCTGTTTAATCTGCAATTGTCAAAAAATTTTGTCAAAAATCAGCAGTTTTTTTATTCGCTTTCATCAAAGGTGGATTCTCATACTCGATCATCGGACGTCGAGCGACGGTAAAGTATTGAAGGCCGTTCGGCTGCATGCCGTCGTCGATAAACTCCAGATCGGTTTCGGTCAGAATTTTGAAAACCTGCAAAATGTTGCTCCTGAATTTAAAGGGAGTTTTTGAAAAAAAATATTTCGGAAACCCACATCAGGTCGTTCCTTGCGCAGCTGTTGGACGACGTAGAATCCGTCGCAGAATTGGTTCTCGCCACCGATGCCCGCTTGTTTGATGGCGTGCAAAACTTGTATCTGTATGTTAAAATAAATCAATCCAGCAATCAATGAAACAAATAATTAATAAATCGACGAATACCTGAGGTGGCGACTTCATGTACACCTGATCGTTGTGGAGGCCGATCGGTTTGCTCGTGAACGCAATGTTCGGGCCGATCTTGTCGGCAAAGTGAACCTTGAAGAATGAGCTGCAAGCACGCCACACACATTAGCCGTTAGAGTTTCTTGTGGAGTAGTTAGAGTTTGACTAAATTTGAAGTTCAGTTCCACACCTGGCATCAGGGTTGAAAAAAAAAATTTTTTTATTAACGAGCTTTTTTTTTTTTAAAAAAAAATTTTTTTTTTGATTTTTTTTTTGACGAAAAATTTTTTTATTAGAAAAAGTGTTGCAAACGACGTTTCAGGATAAATGAAATCGATACAACATATTTTTCAAAAATTGAAAAATTTTCGCCTCAGACCGAACTTGTGTGGTGACACCCGGTAGTATTGTGCAGATACCATGGTCTACGACCAGTCTGAGGTTGATGTTCACTAACGATGTTACTCTGATGTATTGTAGCATGCCGTACAACGTATTTTAATGCATCTAATGCCGTATATCTGATATACGACCATCAAAATATCGATTACAGCCCAAATCTTGCGCGTCAGATCGACTTTGCGCGCCCGGTTTTGCACCAGACCTGCATATATACATGTGTAGTAGCATGTAGTAGTACATTATCGGTGCCACATCACTATAAAAGACCAGCCCCGCGCATCCCTGTACGGATTTGGGGACAATACAGGGCGCCGCAGGCGCGATTTTGGAAAAATTGTCTCGTCCACAGAAAAAAGTGCCAATTTTTTGCCTCGAAAAAGGCCATTTTTGGACGTTTTAGCCCATTTTGGGCAACTTTTTTTTATTAAAAAAAAAAGCAAAATCTGAGTTTCAAAAAAAAAAATTTTTTTTTTAAAAAAAAAATTTTTTAATTGACCACTTTTTTTTTTGAAACAACCCTGCCTGGCATCGTCATAAAAGGTCGGCGTATTGAAACCAAAGAGTTTCGTGAGCATCGCACTCGGCCCCGATGCTTTGGGCATGTTCACAAAGTGAATGATACCGAACGCGTTGAATTGCTCGAGCGAATCCAGTTGATACTGTAGATCGGCGTGGAATTTCGCCCAATCAATCGGTGATGTTTCACGATGGTACATGGCTGACGACCAGTACTTGTGACTCTGAAGGATAGCGTTGGTGTGGCTCGAATATGGAGGGATACGGCACTTGAATGTCACGCTGCATGAATTCCTGATTAGACAGGCATTTTTCATGCCAACAAGAAACCAGCGCCGCATGAGGCTGTAGTTCCATTTGAACTTACACGACTGTCGATTAGTAACTTCTGTCGTTTCGCTCTGACATCTGGATTCATCGCATTTCGTTCATACAACCAATCAGCCGTGTAACGCACCAAACCGTCGAGGTCAGGCCACTCGATGCAAACGTGACTGGAGTCGTGGTGCACCTTGGATGGCTTGATCTGGAAAATTTGAGCAGATTTTTTCTATATTTCTTATCGCCAAGAAATGAATGAATCCTTACGTTCACATCGATCTTGCTGATGAGCATCAATCGCGCCTTGGTTCGATCCGTCAATTTGAATGTGTCCTTGTGCGGTGCCATGTCACGCAGCCAGACGTACGCGTACCGACCTTTGATGCCTGCGACATAATCACACACACATAAATTTGAGACTTAAAGCTAATTTGTGACATAAAGCTTTTCATAATTCCAAAAAATACCAGCCGATGGTCGAACCGAGCATCTTTACCCTTGTGGCACGACTCACCCGCTGCACCACCGACCGACTCACCATCACTGAACTCAACGTTCATCACATTTGTGTCATTGTCGTGGTCCACAGCAACCAGCGTGCATTGTGCCTTCTCGCCCTTTTTGGTGGCTTCCGCAACGAGATCGGGCATTTTCGATGTTCTGTATATGTTTTTAAGGGTTTCTAAGTATAGCAGCAGCACCTACATAATATATGTGCAACGATCCCAGACGGAGTCGCGTATGAACCAGGGTTGGGCAAAAAAACGACGGCGTTTTTTTTTCTTAATAAAAAACGAAGTGTTCTTTGAATAAAAACGCCTGGGTCGTTTTTGTTTTTTTTAAATCCTGAATTTCCTTGATTTCCCTGATTTTTTGAGGCAATGTACCCTGACTTTCAGGGAAAATCAATTTTTTGTCCAATTTTTTTCAAAAATTTTTGACCATTATTTTTACATTGTCGAGATAGTGTGACTTTCCCGTCCGAAGTTGGTCCCATGATGCGGGTCTGATATGGGATGTTAACAACTCGCTAGAAAAAGGTTGAAACCCTTTTATTTTGCCTCAGAACACATAGAATTACTTCATTTAACAACATTTTCTTCCCAACATGAGCGTTTTCCAACCTTTTTGGGGCATATTTCGGTCATCTGGCGGACGTTCTTAATTAAAAACTTTTTTAAAACGTTTTTTTATTAAAAAACGAATTTTTCGAAAAAAAAACGTCTTTTGCCCAACCCTGGTATGAACTGCATGTACAGCTAAACATTGCGTGCCAACGGTGTTATCAGGAGAGATTGGTTTTCCTCAATTGTCGTTTTGTTTTCGCTTGGTCTGGCGACCTGTTATCAGATATGGCGTGATCTCCTTCTTATCTTTATGACACACGTTTCCTGGACTACATATGTACATAATTGGTTGCACTGTCACTTTCAAGACCAGCTGTATCTGGCTTTTTATTCGCAGTCGCGTTCAAAAACAACTGTGCTTGCCAAACGAGCAGAAAAAGTCAGAGACATTGCGTATATTGGCATATGTACGTCGTGACGCTAATATGGATTTGATCAAGAATGGCATGGTTCGCGGTGTTATGCTTCTGTTTAATAATGTCATAAATATTTGTGCTTCCGTCAAGGCGTTCCGATTATGTATAAAAATTAAATACCTTTCCGCAATTGCATATGATATATACCGCTTTACTGTGATATACGCAACGCAAGCAATTCAGCAATACCGAACCAAGATTTTTTCCAAAATTAATAAAAGTCAAAACACCAGCTGGCGATTACGCTTTCTAGCAGTTGCAGACCAATTAGACCTCAAGCGGCTGATAAAAGCGACCTGACGTGTAACGGCTTGCTTGCTGTAATTCCTTATGGACCGCAGAAAGGGAAACGATCAAAGCAGGAAACTTAACAAATATTCAACTGAAGAACCAAGCGCAGTAATCTTGATATGATTGTAAAAGTTCGTGTAAGCAGCATGAAGCACTTGTAAGAGATAAATAACAGACAAAAGATACTAAAATGTAAAATATAATCATACATAATACATGGGATACATAACACACTGAAGTTTTGCGTTTAGCTGCACACAAATAAAGGGAAAATAAAGATAACAGAAATGGGAAATAAATAACCAAAGCACCAGGCTCCAAAATCGAAAAAATTAAAAAGATAACAGTTGCGAAAAAGCTACAAAATGTATCACTAAAGCGCAGCACAATACATACCTACGACAGCAACACAATAACGAAACCAAAATAAAACAAATGATCAGAACACAGCGATGACACGTTGAGAAGCGATAGCTCGAAATACGAGCACGAACATCAATTCACGATTGTAAAAACACCCACGAATAGCAAAAAAGTGGAAAATACTATAACGAACAACTATCTTTAAATTTATATAATAAACCCTGTGTTAATTTCATAAAATAATTTCAATTTTAAGCGAGTGTGGGTGTGTGTGTGTGTTCACAAATCCACTCGTTTCAAGCACGCCGCGCACAACGTCTGATGGCCGTTGCTGTAGTTGCAGCAGTGCGGACTGCGACAATACTCCGTCACTTCTCCTGCAAAATTTAAAAAAAGTTATTCATTTTTAAAGAATTTTACAAAAAAGTCAAACAGCAAACTTTCACCTCCATAACCGTCGGCGATCGACACGCTTTTCGTCGTCGGCACGTAATAATGCCGAACGCCGTGCTGGTTCGTGATCGCGTTCACACCGATTCGGACCTGACAAAAAAATAAAAATATGAAAAACTAAAAATATAACTTTATTTGATAAAAAAATATGCGCAAATTTATACCGACCGTTTCATGATCCCCGCTTCTGGCATGTCGGCGTCTAACCATCACCAGCGATGAGTGTTGTTGGTTGTGTTTGTTGGGCGAAACATTTGAATCGATAAAGTCCCCGTCCGGCTGATTTTCCCAGTCATAATAGTCCCTGGCAGACGCAATCGACGGCAGTGTATGCGATTTGGGCGTGGTCGCGGTCTGAGTCGGGTTACTGTCCGATGACGACAGGTCCTTGTCTCGGTCCGGCACTGATGAATGATCGTGACCGTTAGTCATTACGGCCGGGTCCTTGTTTGCGACCGGTTGCGCACAGAAACTGGCCATCAGCTGTTTCTGTGTGTGGAAACAGTCGACGCACAGGAAATTCGTCAGATGAGAGGACGGACGCGTGCAGTCGCCTTGAAAGATCAGGGTTAATTTTAGTGGTATTACACTACTGGATTGAGTATGCATCTGGTACATCTGGACTTGTGAAGCATTGCTATTTTTGCAAAGCCACAATGCGTAATTTGCTGAAATCGGTGACGGACCCATTTACCGCAATCGACAAGAAATGTTAATGACTGACGGGTACTTATATCTTGGATTTCCCATCCATCTTTTCCGCACACAAAGTGACTCATATGCCAGATACTCGCCGACAAAGAGCTTTGGTGCTGACTAGCACCGAACAAGGCTGCAAGATCTTTGTTACAAACGCACCTACTGTAGGTATTTCTTCAGGATCCGGTGGTACCCACTCACATCAACCTGCCTTATCCACTTTGGTCCCAGAGAGCGGCCAGCAACAAAATCAATGCTCACTCACCATTCATACAAGTGAACGAGAGCGAGGCGCTGGACAAACATCGCGAGATGCACCGTTCTCTGCGCACATCGGCTGTCGTTAAAGTCGTCGAATTCGAAGAATCACCATTCGATCGCATCTCAACGTTGGTCGAACTGTCTGCCAAGTCTGAGGCTGACGCCAGGGGTGCTTGACCGTTGGCGCGGGGCACTGCAGCCGTTGTGCTGGGCTGGTCGGGTGGGGCTGGAAATGATTTGATTGATTGCATTCGATTATTGTAAAAACACGCACCAACAAATGTAATTGGACAACTCATTATAGAATGGTACCGTAAGACTCTGTCTTCAAGTGACATCCAAAATGGTGTGTGATTCTCCAAGCCACACCAAACATTATGGACACGGCAGGGGTTGAACCTGCGTCTTCCGGCTCCGGCTATTCTAACCAGCTAAACTACGCGTCCGTCTGACAGGCGGGCTTGACACAGACCTATGCAGCACCAAACGACTGCACGAACAAGATATGCTCACTGCCTCCATAACGTGTGCAACGCACACTGCGTATACACACACACAGCCACTCTCTGCGTAACACACACTGACTGCACGGGCTGTAGCACAGGTCAACGGATCACTATCACAGGTGACCGGCCATTTGGTCCTCACGCTGGTGTGCATAATATGTTCGTTTTTTGACGGACGCATGTGAGATTATAGCACTGTTTCTGCTGTTTTTTTATGCTGACTGTGAAACATTTTTGAAGCAAAAAAACATACAGCTTCACACAGCCTGAACCTGAAACGGCACCGCACTAACATGAGTTGTGTTTCAGGTTGCCCGTTTCTACCTGCACTCGCAGACCGGCGGTGCACCAGGTCATCGTCAGTGCGAATGTACTAGATGGCCACGTGACCCCCAAAACACAAACACATGTTTTACCCTGTACCAACGTTTCGCCACTTCGCACCCGCTGGTGATCGGTTTCTGTTGGGCGTCGAATCGCCTGCGTGCCATCTGCAGATACGCCTGTACCATTTCGTCCATGTAATTCGCCTGATAATGTAAATTTTGGTTTAAAAAAACAAAAATTCATGCCAGTCAAAAACTGACAGTTACACTTTTGTTGATAGATAAAGAAAAAAAATGAAAGAATAATCGAAAACCTGCGCATCCGTATGCAGTCGGGCGCCAACAATCAAATCCAGACTGCTGATATCGTCCATGGTGACACAACACGAATGCACTGCGGGACGCGCTGGGGAGGGCGGGGGCTGGAATGGAAATATTTCCGTTTTGTACTTTGGGATGAGGAACTTCTCAATTAACCAATGGAACTGAACGAACCATTTTCATACTGTTGCTGTGCTGCACTTGATTGACCAGTGTTCGGGTCTTGCTGCTTTCCTTCTGACTAGCTGATCTGCCGCGGCGTCGCGTAAGTGTTTTAGCCTTGGCGACTATGTGATGTTTCATTTCGGACCACTTGGAATTGTGGCTTGAATTTGGATTGTTCGTATGATCCAAAGTGTTGTTGTGTTTCACCGGACTAGAAGTGGACGGATTTGCGTTGAGACAACGGGATGGTGACGCTTTGGTGCAATCGAATGTGACCGCACGCGGGGGGACGCTACCGTTGACTGCAGGGGGACGTGGCGTGCCCGATGAGCCCTTGCGACGAACCTGGAACATGGAAATTTGAGTTGGATCTAATAACAAAATTGTTAGTGATTGGTGCACGACGACAGTGTTAAATTAGAATTGAAACACTGGTGCATTGAGTTATGTGGGCAAGCCTAATGATTCGATTCGCTATTATGATGAGCATCGATGTAGATATGTTGCCTTCCAAGAATGTTCTTACGACACCCTAGTAGGTGAACAGCGCAGAGGCTTGAAACCACAAAGTGTGTCCTGCCGTAATCTTGGGCGCGTGTGGAACAGCTTTGCGTTGTGTAACTGTTTGAGAAACCCAAAAAACCCAACCCATCGTGAGCAACCTACCGGTGCTGTGATCACATCGAGATATTGACATATCAAATGTAGCCGTTCGTTGTCGTTCAATTGGGCGCGTTGCGCTAGTCGCTCATCGGCGTCATCTAGAAACTTATTGTCTAGATTTTTCTTTACAACTGCAGTTGTTTCTTCATTCCAATTTATTTCAAATACTCCAAACTTGAAATTAACTTAAGGACCGAACCTGTCCACCAAGTGAAGTCCGGGCCGGGATCAGCCGAGAAGTGCAGCGTAAGCAGTTCGTGTGATTTCGTGGTGATTGGGATAATGGCTAAAATGATTAAAAAAGTAGGTAGATGGCTGTTGACATTATAATCTGCTAATGAAAATAAAAATTAAATAAATTCAAATATAAATAAATCAAACTAGTGCTGACAAACCTTTGCGCGCTCGGCAATCTTTCGGCGATTTCTGCATTGTGACTAGCGCAGAGAAATGGGCAGCGTCGTAGCATAGAACCAATGGGGACCTGGTACAGACAGATTACAGAATATACAGGTTGAACAACATTGTCATCATGGCCATCCGGTGCATACGCACTGATGATGGACCAGCTGCACAACCGATGAAATATTGCACGAATTGAAGGAGCCTCAGTTGGGCCGATGTTCCCCTTTACTGTTTTGATGTTTCGAACACGGCCGTATCCGAATTCCAGTTTATTGAAGCTGGTTTTTTGGGGGCTGACAAAAGAAGCCATGATTCCATTATTTTCACCTGTGCGTCTCTTTATGCGAGCATTCTAGTGGTAGATATATGCCACCAAATGGTATGGGTGCCAGCGCATCCCCGCCAGCACCGCGCAGTACCGTGTCAGCCACGACCACGACGGGGCGTTTCAGCACGTGGGCCAGAGCGAACACGTGGATCTCCTGAATGATTTCGGAACCTTTTGTTATTCAAATCTACAGAATGACTGCAAAATTTTGAGCATCAATCTTCAAAGACACACTTCCAAGCTTTCGTATGTCATCGAATCGGGATCAACGGGTTCGTACTCTTCTTCGTGCTCGGGAGGAGGGGACGCAGTCGCAGAGTCGCTGTAAGAAGTTCGCATATTAAAAGAATATATTCCACTGGGCACAAAGGAAGAGTTTTAATACGATTAAATCAAAACTCTTGCCAACCCATTTTCCACGACAGTATCCGTCTTTATCTGCACTTTCTTCTTTCGTCTCAGTTTGCTGCGCGGTTCCGGGGACGCCAGACGTACAATGTTGTCCCATTCCTGCTTCCATTCATTTTCGTCGAGTTTCAGACCGATCTGAATTTACAATAAATAGGATTTCAATAAAAAAAGTTTGAGATTTGCGAAAAATTCTCAAACGATGTTTGAAGACAGACCAGACCTGTTCATTATAGACGCTCTGCTGGAATCTCCAGCGTCTCCACAGTGCGTGCCGCCGATTCCCATTGGTCAACAAATCATGCAGCGCTTTCCTCAGGATCAACAGTCGATCGTGGATTCCCCACATTCCGAGAGAAGCCGCGTGGAGAAGACAGTTGCCATCGCCGCTAGTGGACAGGGGCCAAAGGCGGTCTAGTTCGACGATATCAGTGGAACAGGCCGGGGCTGAAGGGGAAGCCGTGCTCAGCTGGTCTGTTTCCTGACAAAAATTTCGGTAGCACTTATGGAGCTCCCGCCGAGCAGTTTTTTAGCTTTGACTTGTGTTTAGGCTTGGGACTATGATTCGTTTCAGCGTAGGCCTCAACGTAAGCATAAAGCTTAGCTCCAGATCTATAAACGGCACGAGCTTTACTAATGCACCAAGACTCCAGGTGCAGAAACTGTGTAGATTCCAAAAAAATTTACCGTTTTTGCAGTTGAACTTGGCTAACCTGGCTGGTTCGAACTTGATGCGGCACTCGTACATGTCGGGTTCGTGTTCCACCAGTTTAAATGGCCTGAAACAAGCAGAGTTGAGTTTCTCAGTCGAAATGTCCAAAATGGGGGAATAAGTTAGTCAACACAAACAAACCAGATTGCTGCAGTCCCTTCAGCGTGCTCGTTTCGATCAGTTCTTTCTCGAGAAACTCCCTGAACTCTTTCGGCTGCTGGTCACACAGATTCGGCAGTGTGAAAGTGTAGCGCGGTGTTTCGATTGTGGACGCGGTCGTCGCGGACCCGTTACGCGGCGGCGGACGCACCGCGGTCGATTCGCGGTTCATCGTTGGATTATTGGGAAGCACGTCGAATGAGGTGATTTTTGGAGGGCCATTTTAGAAAACAAACAGACAATTTAGCACTGAAAGATGAAGAAGCAGTGAAAGGGAAAGATAAATTTGACAAGAAATGAAGCAAACCGCAGGTTTTCATCCTTTTTGTGCTGCCTTATCGTTGCTAATGAGCAAAAAAACATAAAACATGTGTAAATTTGTTGTGCAAATGCAAATTTGAAGAAATGCAATGAAACATTTGTTTTCAATATCTGCAGTCGCAGCAGCATAACAAGACTTTTGTGACAGCAGGCAACCACACACACACACACGCAACCAGTGTGGAGGAACTCAGGTGCGCTTGCTTACTGTATGTCTATGACACAGGTCTGCTGAAATAAGCCGCTCTAAATTAATAAATGAATTATTCAGATGCGTTTTCTATTCCAGTGCCGGAACAGTTTTCTATTCCAGTGCTCGAGTGACTAAGACACAACATACATTCAGTCCCGCAAAGCTGAGGCTACGCATCGTGACGTCATTAAAGCTTTGCCTGCACATTGCCAAAAGCCAAACTGTCCAATGTTTCAGCGCCCGGCTTTTCCTACAATTTCGGCCCTTCATTGCATGAGACCGGCATGTCTTGAAAATTGTCGTGGTCGTATTTTTTGTATCGTATTTTTCTGAAACAGACATCCAGGAGAGCTTTTGAGACCTGTGCGAGCTGCCACAACGTGTTGGTTTGAGAATAACCATTAACTTTTAAGGCCAATTTATACTTCGTCTCGTTTCCATACAAAGAATAAAAAACGCTATAGGGCGCCGTCAGTCACAGTGGAAAATGGAAATAAAAAAATATTCTACATATGTCCAAGTTTTCCATTTTCCAACATGACTAAGGGCATACTGGAAAATGGAAATGAAACCAAACATTTTCTGCAGCAGTCGTGTTTTGACATGTGACAAAAACAGTTCCGCTCAATTTTCCGGCCGCTGATTGGTCAGCATTCAAGCAGAAAATGTTTTGGTTCATTTCCTCAGTCATATTGGAAAATGGAAATAAAAAACTTGGACATTTTTTCATTTCCATTTTCCACTATGACTAAGGGCGCCCGTATCGTTCGCCCGTTGTATCGAAGGTCGTTTATACTACTTCAGAGACAACATATATTCGATATACGAAAGTGTAAATGACGTGACGCGACACACGCAACGAGACAGCCATTTTGTCTCGCTTCATGCGATCTCGGATTAAATTAAGCGTGTCATTTTTAAAATCAGCACAAAATTTCGGGCATGATAGAGGTGCTATAGGGGTACATGTCACTCGGTCAAGGTTGAATTTTTGACCCGATAGCTATGGTAGAGGGCCCCACGGAACTATTTCTAGTGTCGTAAAAATGTGCCATCTAATTTCCTCGCACTTTTTCAAAAATCAACTTTCAAATAAAATCTCCTGCAAATGGCAACAAGTTGTATTCTTGATAGAGAATGATTCACACAACAACTAGACATTCAATTGAAAAAAAAGAAATCACACGACCAGATTTGATTTGATAAAAAACAATGAGAAAGTTTTGCGTGATAATTGCACAGAAGAGCGAAGGAAACAAAAAAATCTGAATGATGGAAAAACAAAGGCTCATGACCATGAGCACTAAAAATAGAAATCATACCGCCAAAGGACGAACAGCTTTTGTTGCAATGCATCACCAAAGTATGGTCCGTCCATCAGCTCATGTCACTTTGTGATGCTGCTGGCCGACTTGGTCCCTTCCACCACTTTCTAATGAAAGATAAATTGAGTTTCCGAAAAAAATTATTTTTGCTCCTAAATTGTGATTTTTTAATGAAATCGACGTGTTTTATCCATTTTAATTTAATTTTAAATTTGATCGAATTCAATCTTTTTCGATTTATTCTATCGTTTTTTCAGTTTTTTGCAAAATAGGTCACACTCAATTTCTCTTTCATTAGAACGCGGAGCAAGGGACTATATATTGGTCGCACAATGACTATATAAGAATTCATCAAATCAATCCTGATTTTCACGTTCAGTCACTCTTAACCACTGCGCTATTTGTGATTCTCACAAAACATTTTCAGCTGAAAATAATCTAGCAGATCAACCACGTTGCCACAGGTCTGAAACATTCTCTTTACTACATGCTTTGCGTGCGATCACGCAACGCAACGTCATTGCCCCGTCACTTTTCCTCTTTGCGATTCAGGAAAAAAATTTGACCAATTCTTATAAAGTCATTGTGCGACCAATACAACGAAGCGACTTCAATATGAAAATGACAGCCACATAAGAAAGCACACCCACAACAACAGCTGAAATTCACAAAAAAACTGCTGTGCGTATCCACACATAAACTCACATCAAAATCACACAGATTTTATCATTGTTAATCATTAAAGGGGGCCTGCCGCTATTGTTTTTTGGGCTTTGGACCTCGGTTTTTTTATATTAATCGTTAGTTGGCACTGAGATGAAGAACATTAACCTTCAAGAACTTCACCAAACTGACGTTTACCCACCGAAATCGATCAACCAACATGGCCGCACGGGAAGAAACTATCCAAATATTGATGCACTGTGTGTGCATGGAAATCAGGATTTCCAAAGCAAAATTCAAATTACAGACGTGTGGTATAGGCGGCGCGTTACGGTAGGTTGACAAAACATTTGTTATTTACAAAAGAGCTAATGTTTTATCGGGCTACCGTAACCCGCCGCTTATATCACGCCCCAGTGTTTTTGAATTTCTCTTGTCATTCCTGATCATCATGTGCAAAAGTGCATCAATATCGGACAGTCTTGTTCCCGATAGACCATCTTGGCGGATCGATTTCGGTGGGTAATCGCCATTTTGGTGAAGTTCGTCAAAACTAATGTTCTTGATCTCGATGCCAACAAACGATATAAGTGAAAAAACCGAGGTCGAAAACCAAAAAAACAATAGCGGCGGGGCCGCTTTAACGACAAAAAAACCGGTGATCTACCAAGTTCGACACACGACAACAGCAACGTTTTTGTGAATGCACATCAGTAAACAACGATAGGTTGCGTGCAACAATTGAAAACGATTTTCTCACATTTTTTTTAACTAAATTCAACCAACAGTAAATCTAGACCGAGAAACTACGTTTGATGTACAGTATCTCTCCTCGCAGTGACATAATCGGACCCGAAGTGTGGAATTTTCACCATTATACAAGGCAGGTTTCCCGAAGAGTAACCATAAAGATGGCAGACTATACACAGATGAAGCAACAACTAAGCAAACGGATCCTTAACATCCACCAGTTGACAGCTTTTCGTCCACAATTTCTCTGCCAACTGCATGTCATTGGCGTATGGCCCACTGGTGTCCTTTTGTGCACAATCAGCAAAGTATTGACCAGTGACGTGGGCTGCATCCGTGCTCACGGCCAGATACAATGACGTTTGCGCGCCTTCTAATGGAGTCTGAAAAGACCAAAGTACCGGCATTCGGAGAGGGTCAGTCACAGGATTAAGAAGGCGGACTTAAACAAATCATGGCAGGCACCATACAGTGGTGATGCTCCGCGGAATAATCGGGCACATTTGTGCAACCTACAACCGACCGTACCTACAACTACGCGATCGCGACTGGTCAGTTGCGGTCACTGTAAACAATATTCACTGACCATTATAAAAAAGGTGATCATTATAAAGAAGGTGATCATTATAAAGAAGGTGATTATTATTCAATACAGCATTGTAAAACAACAGCAGGCACTGAGCCACGCAAGAGGCTGAGTTGAGCTTTCAGTCGCTTCGACGATCAATCAGAGGCAGCACAACGCAAAGAATTGAGCCGCGGACACGAATCTGCGCCATGATACTAAATTGGTTTGATGGGAAACGAACAGAGAGGAAGCACAAGCAACATTCAAATCAAGCTTTCGATGCTGCGCGAAAACATGCTATGACGAACCTCGGCACCACTGTTGTGTCCGATTTTTCAGTTTTCAATAAGAGAAAACAAATTTAAAGAAACAAAACCACAAAACTGAATTTGAGATTGCCTATGGTGAATCTTTTTCCCACGGAATTCTAGTGGAACGAATATACAACACAAGGCACGCCAAAATAAAAATGCATTGGGCAAAGGGAAACTCAAAATAAAAAGTAGCAAAAAAAACGAAACAGAAACGAAAAAGTGCTCGGAAGACGGGTTTGATACTCAAAGCAAAGGTACAAAAGTTAAGCATTCGGAACACAGAACTTGCCGAAGCAAAGACTAGTAGAAAGTGGAAAACCAGCATGAAGATTCGGAATACAAACCACCAAACTCGAAATTCGTTCACCTTTGCCAAACTGAGGAATAGCCACGCATGCGCAATGAATGAAGGCGTGAAATAGTGCACAATCGGAGTGTTGACCACACCGGGATGCAGTACGTTGACAACGAGCTCTAAAAATACAAATAAAACTAAAATTTTACCTTGAACATTGGCGCGATTAACGTCAGGAATTTGTCCTTGAATATGTTCGTGTGCACCAAACCCGGATGGAGTACGTTGCACGTGACGCCTGCGAAAAGCACCGCACGTTGCAAACATAACGTGAGAACAATATGGTTGCCCAATTCAATAGTTTTTGGAGAGGGGGCCCTACACGGGTGAGTATCACATCATAAAGTTGAAGACAGCTCGCACAACAAAACCGCCGTGAGCTACAGGTGTACAGCAGTGTTTATCACATTATATTAAACTTCCAAATTCGCTACCGCACAGTGATATGCGCCCCATAGTTAATGTCACGTTCTAAACCCGAAAATCAAATTCTGAAACATTCGGACAGCCAACACACACGCAGCATGCCAACCAGCCAAGCAGCTGCGCGCAATGTTTCAGAACTGCGCGTGCTCAGCGTTCGGGTTTAGAACGTGACATTAACTATGGGGCGCATATCACTGTGCGGCAGCGAATTTGGAAATTTACCATTCAACTACGCAGATAATGACCATAGAATATAAATTACAGCAGGTTGTCTGAGGTTAGTGACCAGACGATTTATGACGGAACCCTTTTTTTCAAAATTTGACCATCCACGCGCATCAACCAACCATCCTTATCCAATTTCGATGCCAAATACTTGGTCATCAATATTTGCGCCAGTTTGCTGCAATTGTACGGCTGAGTCGGAACGTAGGGCACATTGGCATCCGTAAAATTTAGATTGTCCACATCGAAGCTGAAAAACGATGCGATATCGATTGTGGCACATTCGTCGGCGGCACGACCAGGGTTAGAGGTCGGAAAATTAGAAAATTCCCAAAATCAAATCCAAAAAAACCGACCGTTTACAAAATCGATACATGAGCGAGCTGACGTTGACGATTCTGGCCGGCGCCGACTCCTGCAGTCTTTCCAACAACAACACGGTGAGTAGGAAGTGACCGAAATAGTTGACCGCCATTGTGCGCTCCAGGTTGTCGATCGTGTACGATGCTGCTGTCACGCGTTCATCTGGCATTGGGATGGGTGTGACGATTATTGTTGGTATTGATAAAACGGACTAGCACAGTCTATGTCCCGACCCGGATCGGGCGGGGCGGGACAGGAATTACTATTCACTTGAAAAAATCGTCACTAATTTTATACAACGGTTGATATCCACCATCTCCATCTGTACCTACGGATCGAGATCGGAGGAACCCTCATCTGCGCTTTTTCGGTGCCGGCCGACACCCGACAATGCACGATCTCAAATCATAATCGAAAACAGATTCGCTACAAGAAAAGGCCCGTGCTAACAGTGATTTTGAAAGTCTCAAGCGAGTACGCCCCCAAGCTCAGTACGAACATTTTTAAAAAAAACTTGTAAATGCGCGTTGAAACATGCCAATTATCTCACAACATAATTGCTGCCACAAAAAAACCATACTTTTCCGCCATCCAATCCCAACATACCCCCTTGTCCGGCATTATTGATCAAACAATCGACCTGCGCATTCGTGTGCAACAATTCCACCGCCGCCTTCCTCACACTGGCGAGGTCATCAAGTGCACATTGCACAATCTGCAGCTGTCCCCCGCCGACACAAGGTCGGTATTCGCTAGATTGCAACCGTGCAATCAAACGTTCCGCTTTGCCCACATTTCGACACAACAGCACGACCTTGGCGCCGCGATTGTATAGCTCGCCCGTGGTCGCTTCGCCGATACCTGCACGATCACGATAAGTCGATAGGATTATGTCCGTTTTGGTAAATTTGGATGCACATTGAAACTCGGAGTTCAGTTTGGATCCGATTTGCCAGCTAATCTAAATTCATTGCGCACTTGTTGGCCCAAAGTTTTGACAGCTGGACGCAAAGTGTAATTTAAAGCCAAAAATCATACTAAACGACCCGCACCGATTTCAATGAAACTTGGCACATTAACCAGGCTTGGTTCAAAACACTCACAGGCAAAATATTATTTCCCGTACCAGTTCCCTGTCTGAGCCCGAACGGCTGGAAGTTGAAAAGTGGGGAACTAACCTCTACATATTGAGTTCCAAATTGTTGGTCGTTGCAAGAGCTCTCGTCAAACTGATTCAAATTAGACTTTTTACAAACGCTTGCACTTTTAATTGACACCTTATTCAGCCCGATGGCACTACCACAGCTCGTGCTATATTGCCAAGAACCCTCAAATTTGACGAAAAATAAATTCAGATGTATTTTTAGCGCACATGTCATCAGGATAAAGTCAAACCAATGATGCGCGCAAAAAGCCCCACTACCAGTCTAACATTTCGTTTTGGTTTCAATTTTTGATACGCAATGAGTTTTGAGAGAAGTTGGCTCAACCGCGACTGGTCCCCATTTTTGGCCATTTCATGGTCTCCAAATTTACCCCTGTGTCTGGAGCTTTTCCACATGATGACAATGCTGTGGAAGTATGACAAAGGCAAATTTGGGCAAGGGTAAATTTGGAGAACAGGAAATGGCCAAAAATGGGAACCAGTCGCAGTTGAGCCAACGTCTCTCAAAACACATTGCGTATCAAAAATTGAAACCAGAGCGAAATATGTGACTGGTAATGGAGCTTTTTGCCCGCATCGATGGTTTGACTTTATCCTGATGACAGTGGGTTAAAAATACATATGAATTCATTTTTCGCCAAATTTGAGGGTTCTTGGCAATATAGCACGAGCTATGGTAGTGCCATCGACTCAATAAGGTGTCAAATAAAAGTCCAAGCGTTTGTGAAATGCCTAATTTAAGTCAGTTCGACGAGAGCTCATGCAACGACCAAATATTTGCAATTCAATGTGTGGAGGTCGATTCCCCACTTTTCAACTTTCATCAGGTTTCATCGGAAGGAGCTTGTACGGGAAATCATGTTTTGCCTGTGATTGTTTTGAACCAAGCTTGGTCAATGTGCCAAGTTTCATTGAAATCGGTGCGGGTCGTTTAATTATGATTTTTTTGCCTTTAAATGTAGACTTTACGATCAGTTTTTATGAGTAGCGCAAGGAAAAATCGTTGAGACGGCTGTGAAACATGAAGTTCATTCCGACGTAATTTATGGCATGCACTTTGAAATTCGATCAGGTGTAAATTTCACGTGGAATTCCCGCACTTTAGACAACGAAAAGCTAAAGCGGCCGATCAGTTAGGCTAGTTATAAAAACAACCGATACAAGTTCGCCTGCCATTTTTAAATCCAAAAACTTCCCCCAATTCAGCCAAACCTGACGTGGCTCCAGTGATCACAATCGTTTGTCCCTTCAAATTGTAACCCTCCAACGAGAAACGCCCAGACGAGAAGCGCATAAACAGACGAAACGCGACGGCAGACAGAAGAATGAATGCAATGAAACCAATAATGATGGTTAGAATACCCATTTTCGGGTGGCAGAAACTGAAAAGGGAGCGAATTTGAAACACAAGTCCACTTTTGGCATGATGACGTCTGACAGGCACGACCCGACTGCGACTCCGCCCAGGCATGGTTGGCAACAACTGTTTCTGTGCTTTGCAGTGACTGTCAGCGTTGGAGCGATGTCGGGTACCACCCTCCCCCGTCCACTAGCCCTTGTGACTGTCTCGCAAACCAACCCGGCCAGACGATGCGACGGATTTAAATCAACAAAGTTACCAGGCCACATGAAAAGAAAGCGCGAAGTAGTCCAACTTTCGCGTGGATAAAAGCCAACAGTGAAAGCCAAATAATGAAGACCAAAGGTGAGACGAACAGTATTATTATCACTGACAGTGCACAACGATATCGATATTCCGAATTTAAAATTACCGTCAAGTTCTCAGATGCAGAGCTTAAACATCAATACTAACATCGAAGTACTAAATAGCCACTGAACCGGTGTTTCCGTTGAGCTAATAACACACTCGTTCCCACGCGCATACAAATGAGACCTATAATACATCCACCTTTTTTTGAATAAGATTATTTATCCGCGGTCGACTTAGCACACAAGCTGATGACTTACTATTATGACTACAAATACTTTTTGTGGACAAAGAATATAACATTACTATGTACACACAGACAAAGCACAGCTAGAAACAAGCGCTACACATAAGAAACCGTAGTAAGTCCGGTACTTTTGCAGATCAGAATAGAACGCGCACAGTTTACTCTCATAATAACCAATAAACATTTGGAATAATCTGACATCTATCATGCTGACAAGCAACAATAAACGAAATCGATTACAACTCCCAGATCATTTCGAACGCGCGCGTGATTCCGACGTCGTTGTAGTTGAACGACAGGAAACCTGAAAATAACTTGAGGTTAAAATTCCCATAGTTCCAACACGGACACTGTTAAGGTCTGTACTCTTTGAAGCGACGTTGTCGGGCCGGACCCCACCGTTTTCTGTCTCCAGTGTATACATACACTTTACCTAAGTTGAGGTCAAACTGCAAATGCGGGACGAAAACAGCAAACTATCCACGATTGTTACACCATAAAGAGTATCACCATCGGGAGGGTAGACCGCAGTGTTGAAGTTGGTCCGGGTGGTAGACAGTGATGTGGTTGGTCCGAGCAAGAAAGCTACTGTAGCCAGCTGGAGGGGCCCGGCGCAAGCTGGCCAGCCGAGTACCCCGATTTAGGGCATATTGGTCCAGAAGTCAAAAACAGGGGTACAAAAATTGGTCGAAATTATGCTAAAATAAGCATCAAAATTCGTTATTCTGTGCATGTGAGAGAAATTTGAACGAATTTGACCAGTTTGGCCCATAAAATTGTCATTTTGAGACTAAACTCAACACTTTTTTGACTTGATGACCGAGACCGGAGCAAGAAAGCTAGCTAGCCAGTTTGGGGGGGGGGGGGGGGTTCGGGAGCAAGAAAGCTACCTAGCAGTTGGGGATATTACCCAACTCATTCCCCCCAACTGCATCACTGGTGACAGACATAGATAGCTGGCCGGGGATTTGGAAGGTATTGTCCTCCCGAGTTAAAAAATAGGGGTACGCAAATACGTGGAAATTACGCCTGGAGAAGGGAATTTTCTGCATATCAAAACCATGAGAAAATTGGCAATAAAATCAACACATTTTGGTTGATGACCGGACATTGTAGATCTAGCCAGCTGAGTTTGAGCGGCATAGATTATTTTCGGTGGACACACATGGATTGCTGACCCATAGGTCTGGGGGAGGGGGGGGGTGTAACCCCATCCCGCAGTTGCACTACTGGTAAACCGAATAATAATCAGATAAACCACCAACCGGCAAACATGAGCGCCGAGAACACATAGAGCGCGTAATGTGCGGCTTTGGCCAACGTTTCACCGATCACAAACGGCCGGGCGTAGTCGCTCACGATGCCGTGCAGACTCCTGCAATCGGACGATGGAAAGTCTGGTGCGCCGACATTTTCATGGTTTTTGTTGACCTTTTGGATGTGCAGCTGTGCTTGCTCCGCCCATCTGATACGCATTCTGTAACACAAGGTAGACACGAAAAACACGCGCCCCACACTGGGCACGCAGCGATGCCGGCGGGTGCTTCCTCAAGTGATGTCGGTTTTTTGCTGACAACCATAACCACAACCAACAACCCCCCCACCCTGGTATCCGAGATTTTTCATTTTGGACATCCGGTATCTGAAAATTTTGGACTTTGGGTATTCGGTATCCTGACTTTTTGATTTCCCAAAGACAACACTGGTCGGTACCTTTTCCCCGGGCTCTCCAACACGACACCAACGAACGCTTTGAATTTCGAACACATATCAAACTCATTCAGCACACCGAACACAAGTTTTCAGAACCGCCCCGGAACTGAAACGCACCAATGAATATGCATGCCCAGAGCGATCGCCAACGCAAAGTCAATGACGGGCCCGTGCCAGAAGAAGGCCATCGGAAACAGCGGTGTCATGCCGGCCGCCCAGAAGCGCTCGATTTTAAACGTGTTGCTGTGGTTCGGGGGCAGGGCTGTAATTGGGCACAGTGGGTGTCATGTATTCATTCATTCATATTCAATCATTCCGGTGTGATATACTTGTAGGCCGGAAAAAGCCGAAACAAACGTTTAAACGCCGGGCGGCGACCTACCTACTGTACCAGCAATGGAGCGTCAACCTACCTACCTACTGTACCTAGGGGGCCTCCCCCCACCGGATCTCCCCCCCCCCCCCAACTACACCCAGTGCTGTGACTGGGGGAGGGGGTCCCCCATCAATGGTACCAGTGTAGATCCTGGGGGGTCCCCTCGGGTACGTCTGCTCCACCTCCATGGTACGCCTGCCCCATTGTTCCCCCTCCGGGTACGTCTGCTCCCCCATGTTTTGCCTAAAGTAGGCAAATTTAGGCCTAAAATAGGCACTTTTAGGCATAAAATGAGTGATTTTTAGGTCGATGTTGTCAAAACTCGCCAAAATACCCTTTTTATTGAGATTTTTTCCAAAAAGGGGCAAAATGGGTCAAACTTTCGACCTCAAAAAATGACTTTTCTCCAAATTTGGGTCCTCCCCCTTACCCTCCGAAAAAAAGGGGGTACCGCCTGTTCCCCCTCCGGACCAGGAACTACACTGAATGGTACCCTACCCGCCCCGGCCTGCCCCATTGTTCCCCCTCCGGGTACGTCTGCTCCCCCATGTTTTGCCTAAAGTAGGCAAATTTAGGCCTAAAATAGGCACTTTTAGGCATAAAATGAGTGATTTTTAGGTCGATGTTGTCAAAACTCGCCAAAATACCCATTTTATAGGAATTTTTTCCAAAAAGGGCAAAATGGGTCAAACTTTCGACCTAAAAAAATGACTTTTCTCCAATTTCGGGTCCTCCTCCCCTTACCCTCCGAAAAAAAGGGGGGTACCGCCTGTTTGGCTGGGGGGGGGGGTCCCCCTCCGGACCAGGAACTACACTGAATGGTACCCTACCCGCCCCGGCCTGGTACGCTACCCCCCTACCCGCCCCGCTCTGATCTGCCCTGTCCCCCTACCCGCCCCGCCCTGGTACCCTACCCGCCCCGATTTTTACCCCCAAAATGCCCATTTTTCGGTCAAAAAAATGACCAAATTTCAACCGAAAACCCTAAAAAGTGCAAAAAATCTCGCGCTGCGCGCGATATATGCACTTTTTGGTACATGAAAACAGGCAGCACGAAGAACATGTTTACCGTACGCCTACCCGCCCCGAAAAATCTTCCCCCCTCCCCCCCCCAAACCGGATTTCCCCCCCCCCCCCCAAGATCCCAGGTACCCTACCCCCCTACCCGCCCCGATTTTTTCCACCTATGTACCCTACCCGCCCCGCAAAAGTAGCCACAGCACTGCCCATGCCCATAGTAGTGGCTGGGGGGTGGGGGTTGGAGGGGTTACCCCCTCTCAGCAGTGGTGTCGTTGGGGGGGGGGGTTGGGGGGGGTTACCCCCCTGGTATGGGGTATGGGAAATCGGCCGGGGGTATGGGGTATGGGAAATTTTTCACTTTGGGGAACAAGCACCCCTAAGAAATGACTTTTTGACCCCGAGAAGTACCAAAATTGGCCATTTTTCGTCCATAAATGTCAAAAATCGCTTACTCACAAGAAAACTCTGTTTTAAGCACTTTTTAGACCAATTTTGGCACTTTTTGGGGAGAAGATTTTTGGGGTCATTTTTTCAAACCCCCACCCTCGAGTCTGGGAAATTTTTGAGTTTTGGAAAACCCCCCCCCCCCCCTGGTATGGGAAATTTTTGATTTTTGGGGGTATGTATGGGAAATTTCCCGAAAATTGGGCTGGGTAGGGGGGGGGTGCCAGGGCGGGGCGGGGATGCGCGGGGGGGTGGGGTCCGGAGCGGGGCGGGGTGGGGGTAGCGTACCAGGCCGGGGCGGGTAGGGTCCCGTTCAGTGTAGTTCCCTGGTCCGGAGGGGGAACGGCGGTACCCTTTTTTGGGAGGGTAAGGGGAGGACCCAAATTGCAGGAAAAAGTCCATTTTTGAGGTCGAAAGTTTGACCCATTTTTGCCCCTTTTTGGAAAAAATCTCAATAAAAAGGGTATTTTGGCGAGTTTTGAGCAACATCGACCTAAAAAATCACTCATTTATGCCTAAAAAGTGTATTTAGGCCTAAATTTGTCTTGTAGGCGAAACGTGGGGGAGCGGACGTACCCGGAGGGACGATGGGGCAGGCCGGGGCGGGTAGGGTACCCATAATATAGTTCCTGGTCCGGAGGGGGAACAGGCGGTACCCCCCCTTTTTCGGAGGTAGAGGGGAGGACCCAATTTGGAGAAAAGTCATTTTTTTGAGGTCAAAAGTTTGACCCATTTTGCCCTTTTGGAAAAAATCTCAATAAAAAAGGATTGCTTTTTGGCGAGTTTTTGACAACATCGAGCCTAAAAATCACTCATTTTATGCCTAAAAGTGCCTATTTTAAGCCTAGATTACCTCTTTAGGCAAAACATGAGACAGACGTACCCGGAGGCGAGATGGGGCAGGCGTACCATGGAGGTGGAGCGGACGTACCCGAGGGACCCCAGGGTGTACAGCTGGTACCATTGATGGGGACCCCTCCCGGTGGCCACACTAGATCGTAGTTGGGGGGCCCGGTGGGGGGAGGCCCCTGCGGCTACAGTAGGTAGGTAGGTTGACGCTCATTGCTCAAGGTACAGTCACAGGTCGCCGCCCCGGCTTTGACGTTTGTTCACTTTTTCGGCCTACGAGTATGCACACCGGATGATTGAATATGAATGAATGAATACATGACACCCACTGTGCCGAATTGCACCTACCCCCGAACCGCGGCGACGCGTTTAAATCGAGCGCCTTGGGCGGCCGGCGTGACGCCCACTGTGCAATGGCCTTCTTCTGGCACGGGCCCGTCAGTTGAGCTTGAGTTGGGTCGTATTAGCAGTGCATATTCATTGGTGTGAGGTGATGTACTTGTAGGCCGGAAAAAGCCGAAACAAACGTTTAAACGCCGGGCGGCGACCTACCTACTGTACCAGCAATGGAGCGTCAACCTACCTACCTACTGTACCTAGGGGGCCTCCCCCCACCGATCTACCCCCCCCCCCCCCAACTACACCCAGTGCTGTGACTGGGGGAGGGGGGTCCATCGATGGTCACATTGTAGATCCTGGGGGGTCCCCTCGGGTACGTCTGCTCCCACCTCCATGGTACGCCTGCCCCATTGTTCCCCTCCGGGTACGTCTGCTCCCCCATGTTTTGCCTAAAGTAGGCAAATTTAGGCCTAAAATAGGCACTTTTAGGCATAAATGAGTGATTTTTAGGTCGATGTTGTCAAAACTCGCCAAAATACCCTTTTTATTGAGATTTTTTCCAAAAAGGGGCAAAATGGGTCAAACTTTCGACCTCAAAAAAATGACTTTTCTCCAAATTTGGGTCCTCCCCCTTACCCTCCGGAGAAAAGGACTCTCCGCCCTGTTCCCCCTCCGGACCAGGAACTACACTGAATGGTACCCTACCCCGCCCCGGCCTGCCCCATTGTTCCCCCTCCGGGTACGTCTGCTCCCCCCATGTTTTGCCTCAAAGTAGGCAAATTTAGGCCTAAAATAGGCACTTTTAGGCATAAAATGAGTGATTTTTAGGTCGATGTTGTCAAAACTCGCCGAATATACCCCTTTTTATTGAGATTTTTTTCCTAAAAAGGGGCAAAAATGGGTCAAACTTTCGACCTCAAAAATGACTTTTCTCCAAATTTGGGTCCTCCCCCTTACCCTCCGAAAAAAAGGGGGTACCGCCTGTTCCCCCTCCGGACCAGGAACTACACTGAATGGTACCCTACCCGCCCCGGCCTGGTACGCTACCCCCTACCCGCCCCGCTCTGGTACCCTACCCCCCTACCCGCCCCGCCCTGGTACCCTACCCCAGCCCAATTTTCGGGAAATTTCCCAATACATACCCCCAAAAATCAAAAATTTCCCACAAATTACAGGGGGGGCGGGGGTTTCCAAAACCTCAAAAATTTCCCATACCCGAGGGTGGGGGTTTTGAAAAAAATGACCCCAAAAATCTTCTAAAAGTGCCAAAATTGGTCTAAAAAGTGCTTAAAACAGAGTTTTCTTGCGGTCGTAAGCGATTTTTGACATTTTTGAAAACGAAAAATGGCCAATTTTGGTACTTCTCGGGGTCAAAAAGTCATTTCTTAGGGGTGCTTGTTCCAAAAGTCTGGAAGCCCCCATAGCCATACCCCCGGCCGATTTCCCATACCCCATACCAGGGGGTGACCCCCCAACCCCCCCCCCCCAACGACACCACTGCTGAGGGGGGTAACCCCTCCAACCCCCACCCCCAGCCACTACTATGGGCGTGGGCAGTGCTGTGGCTACTTTTGCGGGGCGGGTCAGGGTACATCAGTGGAAAAAATCGGGGCGGGTAGGGGGGTAGTGCTACCTGGGATTTGGGGGGGGGGAAATCCGGTTGTGGGGGGGGGGAGGGGGGAAGATTTTTCGGGGCGGGTAGGCGTAGGGTACAACACATGTTTTTTCGGCTGCCTGTTTTTATGTGCCAAAAAGTGCATATATCGCGCGCAGCGCGAGATTTTTTGCACTTTTTTAGGGTTTTTCAGTCGAAATTTGGTCATTTTTTTTTTGACCGAAAAATGGGGCATTTTGGGGGTAAAAATCGGGGCGGGTAGGGTACCAGGGCGGGGCGGGTAGGGGGGTAGGGTCCCAGAGCGGGGCGGGTAAGGGGGTAGCGTACAAGGCCGGGGCGGGTCGGGTTCCATTCAGTGTAGTTCCTGGTCCGGAGGGACGGCAGTACCCTTCGGAGGGTAAGGGGGAGGACCCAAATTTGGAGAAAAGTCATTTTTTGAGGTCGAAAGTTTGA
>JASAMV010005744.1:0-13499 GCA_030248065.1 Rhynchonema sp. JSB1_4
AACTACGGCAACATTTACCATTTTTCAAAGGCAAAGTCAACGGAAGCCTTTAATTTGTGTGTTTATGCACACAAAAACGTCGTGAAATGACGGTGAAGCTGTCAGATACAGGCTAAGCAACTTAGGTCTGCTCACACATAACCGCGGCATCATTTACGATCTCACGAAGGCAGGGCCAACTTAAACTTTCAGTTTGTGCGTTTGTGCACACAAAAACGTCGTGAAATGGCAGTGAAGCTGTCAGGCGGGACGGAATTGCCCAAAGTGGCCAGATGACCTCTAGGACGGAATTGCAACAGGTGGCAGGATAACCTCCATGCATGTGCGGGAGACTGAACATCCCAACTATGTGTGGTGAACTGGGGGTACCAATGTAATATGGGACGGAATTGCCCAAAGTGGCAAGATGACCGCTATACATGTGCGAGCGACTGAATATCCCAACCATGAGCGGGGATCGGGGAGTACAAATGCAATATGGGACGGAATTGCCCCAGGTGGCAGGATCATTTCGACTATTTCAAAGAAAATCGCCAGTATCGGGACCTCGATACCCCCGATGGCGTCATGACCGTCGACCCGATCACTTAACTGAGTTCAAATTCAGTATCCTCGTGGTCTAAAACATCAATATCGGCGTGAATCGGCCAACATTTTGACAATTTCGAATAAAATCGCCAGTATCGGGACCTCGATGACTCCGATGGCGTCGTGACCGTCGTCCCGATCACTTAACTGAGTTAAAATTCGTCATCCTCGAGGTCGAAAACATCAATATCGGCGTGAATCGGCCAACATTTTGACAATTTCGAATAAAATCGCCAGTATCGGGACCTCGATGACTCCGATGGCGTCGTGACCGTCGACCCGATCACTTAACTGAGCTCAAATTCGGCATCCTCGTGGTTGAAAACATCAATATCGGCGTGAATCGGCCAACATTTCGACTATTTCAAAGAAAATCGCCAGTATCGGGACCTCGATACCCCCGATGGCGTCGTGACCGTCGACCCGGTCACTTAACTGAGCTCAAATTCGGCATCCTCGTGGTCGAAAACATCAATATCGGCGTGAATCGGCCAACATTTTGACCATTTCGAATAAAATCGCCAGTATCTCTGGGATACTTCGTACCACATGTACCAAGTGTCACTTGGGATGTTCAGTCCACTAGACCCATATACAATGGATAAAAAAGATAAACAGGAACAAACAGGAACAAACAGGTACAAACAAGCACATTCGATGTTAAAAAAGATAAACAGGAACAAATAGAAACAAACAGGATAAACTGCAACAAACAGACATAAACGGAAACAAACTGCATTAAACTCGAGATAAACAGGAACAAACTGAAGATAAAAAGGAACAAACTGGAACAAACTGGAACAAACTGGGGGACTTTTCAGTACTTAAGGACCGCGTTTGTTCCAGTTTGTTCCAGTTTGTTCCAATTTATGAGTTTGTTCCTGTTTAACTTTTTTATTTTTCCTGTGCCAACTTGAAACAACAAATTGAAGTAATGTAAAAAATATGTTGCCGTGATCATATTCTCGGCCAAAAGCCGATCTGACACAACGTGAAACACCACGCGTCTTGAAAATCGCCGTTTTTCCCACATAAAACTGGCACTGTATAATGTACAGCGTGTTTTGGTCGCCCTGTGACGGGCGGTGCACCAAGTCATCGTCAGTGCGCCTGCACCAAGATGGCCAAGTGATCCCAAAACACGCGCAAGAAACGACGACATGAAGCAGTGAAGCTCACTAGAACAGCATCTTTCTCGAAGCTGCTTTGTTTTTATTGCTCAAATCAGTCACGTTCCACTTTCAGACATTGATTGAGAAACGTTAATGATTGCTTGAATATTAATCATGACAAATTGGGATCCAGAAATAGTTAGCACATGAGTTGTTGCTTTTGAAGCAGATTGGGTTGAAATAACAGATAAAAGAGATTGCAGCCAAAATCATAAGTAATTCGACACAAAGTCGTGTATGTCCTCGGCGTTGGTCAGACTCCGCTTTGGTTGTTGGTCCACATGTCGGTTTTGGTCGGTCGCACCCTTTTTCTCGTCTTTTGCTTTCTTGTCACGTTTCCACAGAAAGTATCGTCTGAGCTGACGGTCTGTAAACATACAGTATGTATACTCTGGCAATTCTTTTGGGAGAAACTTTTCAACCGCGTTGCCTGATCCGTAAAGCACATTATGCGTGCACTGGCTACAGAAGTCACGTGACCGCTATAGCCAGTGCACGCATCATGCGCTTTACGGATCAGGCAACGCGTTCGAAAAGTTTCTCCCAAAAGAATTGTCAGAGTATATAAAACCAAACACTATGATTAGGGAAAAATTTCAGACTACCGTGTTTACAAGGACTCCATTGTCAAAATCATGGCGGTCAAACTTGGTGATCGTTCAGGTCAGGTAAAGGCAGCGAGCGAATAAAAACATTAAGATGGATTCAAAAAACTAGTGACATCAGCAAATTTCAAACTGCTGCACACAAAAGGTCACGTGCGTGCAGCTCAGGACTGAGTCCGTCACCAAGTTTGATATCGTCCGAAAGGAAGCACGTTGTCAAACCTGAACTGGCAGTCATCCAGAACTCGGTACCCTCAACGTCAAAGGACACTGTTTGACCTGCAAAATCAAGACGAACATATTTTATCGGTCGAAGCTGCTGGTTGATCAGATTTAATTTTTTTAGATATGTAAGAAACACAAGTTTTTAATTTTACCAGATGCGATGATAGCGACCATGTTTGAGCACAAGTATGGCACTGAATGCGTGTGCATTTGCCAGACGTAGCCAGCTTTACAGCAATACACGTACACCTGAAACATACGTCTATTTGGTTGTTGCAGGAGGGATTCGAACCTGCACCAATTGACTCGCCGGCCATCACCAGGTAACTAAACCCACTGCGCTCCACTAACGTCGCCATCGTGATCCACATACGCATTCCAGGGCTCGTTCACGAAACGATCGTGCTCGTGCGGCTTGACCACAAACGTTTTGTCCGTCAATTTCAAGTCTTTGGTCAGGGTCCACTTCTGCAAACGGGACCTGATGAATTATGTTTTAGTTTTCACATGCCCAGATACCTATTACGTGCCTGTACAGTCCAATTGTTCTCTTCGTCCCAGAAAGTGAGCAAAAGCCATTCACCACTTGGATCAACACTGACACGCTCGGCCAGACCAGCTGCAACCAAAGTATGGAACGATTGTGGATTATTGCGGTCGTTAATCAACAGCAGGGCTTATTGTACTGTCGTCAATTCAAATCGTCAACCATCGTCATCAACTCCCATGTATAATTTGCTCATGTATATGCACAATGCCCATGCCCATGTATAATAAGCTGTACTTTAACTGCCGATGAGAGTTGGACCACTTGAGTTTACGACTGCTAGTCCAAGGAGCACTGTCTCTGATCCGCGAACCTGACTGCAACAGTAACGTCCATTTGTCCTTGTTTGGTTCATAGTGGTAGATCACACCAGTGCTGTTGTCCCCGTATGATACGAACACTGCACCCGTGCGTTTGCAACATGTGATGTAGCGAGAGTAGCCCATCTTCACAAGGGGCTCCTGTTGAATCTCAAAGTGTTCCTATTGCAGATGTACCACAGCTGGTTTGTCACGTCTGCTTGCCGTAGATTCCACCTAAATCCCCCAGGAATAGAGCGTTCGGGGACTCTAAGTGGAAAATGTTCCACTTTAAGCGCCCCCAGGGCTCTAATTGGATTTTATTTTTTTTTCTGGACCATAGAGTTTTCATTAAACAGTAAGCTTGCCAAAGTAGTTCAAATTAGTGCGTGAAGGATCAAAATCTCGCATTTTCATTTGTTGTTTTTCGGTCGTTTTACCACGTGTAGATAAAAATCCACAAAATTACAGTTAAAATATGGTATTAGAATGTGAAAATGCTGCCACAAAGTATCCCTGCTGGCAGTGCTAAAAATAACCAGTTTCCCACTTAAAGCGCCCGAGGGCTATAAATGGAAACGCTTCCATTTAAATCCCCAGTGGATATTTTTCTTTTTGAGGGTCCATTATCCACCAATTTCCGCATAGATTCCCCGTGGCTTTGAGTAAAAAACTCCGGCATGTGAACGATCAGCAGGGAAAACTCAGACAGACGGGTCTCCCGGGCTGATATGTTGGTATCAGGGTGTTTCTTCACATGCGAGTAGCCGTTGATTATTTGTCGAGTGGCCACTTCGACAAGCGTAAAAGCTGTTGGTTGGTGCGGGTCGAAATTACAACATGATTCTGATCTCACACAAGAAAACCATGTGATCTGGCTCCCTGATCAAGCAAACCACATGCCGGTTGCATAGCACAACTTAGATCTACCAAGTTTGTAATTAAATTCGTTAAGATCCAACCTTTGGCACGACGATCGTCTTGACGACTTTGAACCCGCTCAGAACATCACAGAACACAAGACGGGCCTCGGGTGGTTCGGGCACGGGTTGAGTGACTTGAAGTGAGAGGACAAGTTGATTGGTCACCCTGTTGTAGCACAATGACGTGGCATCCTTCAGATCGGTAAGACGGTGCACAATTGAACCTAGAATGTCTTTTGTTAGAACGATACTGATCCCGGACTAATAGAATCACGGAATGTTGTGCTCCAACCTCCTGAGTCTAGGTTGTTGTGTACTGCTTTGGACACAAACATCCGAACTGGTGGTGATCACGTTCGGTATAATGTGAGAAAAAGGCATGGCCCAGGTTATGTCCCTTGGTGCCGTATGCTGTTGGGAATGACCTATTAACCGTGCTCTCGACTTTCAGCTGGTTCTTCTGATTCATCTGCCTGAATTCCGACAAATATCTTGTCAATTTTTTACCTGAAGCTCACGGCTCTAAGCCCAGTTCGGTGACGAATAAGCTGTGTATTCGTCCAACAACAGAAATTATGACCTCTGTATGTGGCGAATTACGGCACGGAACTCTCAACCCCAAATGTATTGGACGAACCGTTTCTATCGAATATGACCACTCCCTCCCAGTCATCGGCCACAGCGATCAGTCCCATTTTGCCACAAATTGCCACATCCTGCGGACTGCACAACACTGATGGACCACCAAACTCGTCCTTTGGACTGATATTCTCCAATTTAGACGGATCCATTTGCTGACTCCACTGCAATTGTTTTCAACAAGCCATATATTGTTAAAAACCTTTGCTTTTCAAACATCTTTGCAAAAGTTTTATTTGGCGGTGTTTCCATATGTATTCCTAATAATATAACGTAATCTGGGCATGGAAATAGAGCGATGTCTTTACAGGAAGCTATTTCTAATTTTAGAAAATGAAATCCGATAATCCGCGGTGCTTAGCCTCATCAGAAACCAAGCTGATGTACGTACACAACAGCAAAAAAGACGTGGGCACCCGAAAATATCAATATTGTGACTCTGACGCCTGACAACGTCGAGAGCAAAAGCACGACAACACAAGCAGTGCGAAAGTGCACGCGACTTTACACTTCAAACATCGAAGTTTGAGTGCCGCAAGTAACGCATATTGACCAAGCGAGCAGCCATATGACAGTCACAAGAAAACAACGTTGTGCTTTCTCAAAAAATGCGGGATAGAACAGCAGCTTGCCTTAGTGTTTCATCCACCACGGCGGTTTTACGCTGCACCACGCAAAATGGAACAGTTGAAAAACCGAGCTTTAAACAAGAATGAAGCCACACCTGCAGACTGGCGCCAAACAATTCAGTCGATATACATGTATAGTAACACCACGCCAACACGAGCCCGATTTCGGACATGCTAGATTGGTGAAACACTCATACGTGTCTGCTGATGTGGGAAATGTCACATGTTGTGGAATACAACGTGGTGCATGAGGATTTCTCTTTTTGGTTTTGCTAATGCACCAACTCCGAAATCGGGCTCGTTTTGGCGTAGTTTGCCGAGCCAGGGTTGTTTCAAAAAAAGTTGTTAATAAAAAATATATTTAAAATTTTTTTTGAAACTCAGATTTTGCTTTTTTTAATAAAAAAAAGTTGCCTGAAATAGGCTGAAATGTCCAAAAATGGCCTTTTTCGATGCAAAAAATTGGCACTTGTTTTCTGTCGACGGGACAATTTTTAGCCCCACCAATCTGTGAAACGGTTATACAGAACGTATAGAAACTAATAGGCACAGGTACATACAAGACGTACACTAGCGCAAGCTCATGAACGGATACTCTTCATTTCATTGAGCTCTTGACAGCATCATTCGCAGGGCTCTATTTGGAGAACTCAGGTACTTGACAACGCCAAGTACTACGTCCCCCTGGGGGATTATCGGATTCACTCGAAATGAGGTTTCTCATTTCCCAAATAATCCCGCACTTTGTATAAACATGTGACACATGAATGAAAATGTCTGCAGATGCGGCGCGCTTATTCGGAAAAACTTTCAAATTTGTTTCCAGTGGCGGCTTTTTGGAGGAGCATATTTGGCATTCTCCGGTGCATCACTCCTTTGATTAGAATGATTAGAATTTTACCAGCTGCAATACATAAACGGTGATCGTTTCCTATCGTCATTGAATCATTATCGTATATGTTTGGCACGTGAAATTTGGTATTCTGCCATCTATGTTTGGCGCACGTGAAATTGTATATTCTGCGACAATTCACGCAGTTAGTCGCCCCCACGTCCGCGTGATATTTACTACCGACAAACTCTGATAAATAAAGTGGTCATGCTGAGCTCACGTCACGTTCAGATCCTGCTAGAATAACCGAATCGCCTTCCTACATGCGTTGACGATCCCCACGTGACCACGTGACGAAAAATTTTGAGTTTTCAAAAAAATTTCCTGTAGCTCCTCTATTTCACCTGAGAAGGCGTTTGCGCTGGTTTTTCTCATTAAAAAAAATTTCAAAAAATATTTTTTTTGTATTGTTTTCAACCCTGCTTGGAATAATTCAAAAACAACATTTTTTACGCATTTCGGGGGAACGCTTTTCAAACGGTGGTGTGGTTCTACGATGCCTGCAAACGTTATTGAAGTTTATACTTGCTGTGCGAATTCGCCAACTCAGGCCACGTGACCACAAAAACACCACGATGGCAGGTGTTATTCTCGAGCAACAACGCATCACAGCTTGTGCGAATGCTCCTACAACCGTATCCCAAAACAAAGCATTCGAGACCAGCGCGAAATTCAAACATTACCGATCCCTGCCCCTCCACAACATGAGGATGAGCTTGCACGTGGACGCGATCGACACGCTTGTACGTGTGCTGCTTTGCGTAACTCACTTGTAATTATGAGCTCACAGACAAGAAGACGAAAAAATCAGATTCTGTGAGGTCAAAATGTTTGTTTCTCGAAGCAAATTTGTAGCGTTGGGCTTGCCCTGTTGTGATTTGTGACCAACCTCAGTTGTGCTCTGTGCTTTTGTGCGACAGGCAACATGTTTTGCACAATGTGGAATACGTCGTCTCATTTCAAAATTGCAGTTGCAGTTTGACCAAGCCGAAGTGGTCCACTTTACACTACCACACTACCTGTTGTGTGGTCAACTTCAAGCTGCGTTGAGCATTATTGTTGTTGCCTTAATCTGATCGGATCGTTCTTGGGTTGCATTTGAGGGGCGACCTTCAGTAAATATGATGCGCATGCAAATTCGGACTCTTACAGACCTATAACCACAGTAATGTTGGTCGTTTTTCTGACAAACAAAAATGGTGTCCTGGTGTTCTTGATGAATATTTGATGGCGACCACTGTTCATCAACAAATGGGAATTCATCGTTCATCGACTAAATTAGTCGCAGCATGATTCATTTTTGGTCATCCGATATGTTTACATGTCTGTCCATAAGCGTTCACTTTCATTCATTCATTCCTTCTCGCTCGCAATACTTTTATGAATTTTCGACATCAAACACCCACGATCGATGTTGCTCAGAAAGATGGATTCACGGACATCGTGTCAGGTATGCGCACATCCCAAATTCATTTTTAATCATATATATACATTTAGTCAAACTTCTTTCTTGATCGATATGTGCACGATAATCCACCTAGTCTTTTTCTCGTTACTGAAATCGGCATACAGCTACAGTGGACAACAAAAGTTTCTTTTGAATCAGCGTGCTGTTCGTGGGTATGGGGAACACTCTACCGAAGCGTTGAAAGGCATTCATTAGTTCGTACAGTCAAGCCTCTACATACCGAACATTCACTGTGCAGAGCACCACATACTGTAATATGGAAACACCGCCAAATAAAACTTTTGCAAAGATGTTTGAAAAGCAAAGGTTTTTAACAATATATGGCTTGTTGAAAACAATTGCAGTGGAGTCAGCAAATGGATCCGTCTAAATTGGAGAATATCAGTCCAAAGGACGAGTTCCGTTCATCAGTGTTGTGCAGTCCGCAGGATGTGGCAATTTGTGGCAAAATGGGACTGATCGCTGTGGCCGATGACTGGGAGGGAGTGGTCATATTCGATAGAAACGGTTCATTAATACATTTGGGGTTGAGAGTTCCGTGCCGTAATTCGCCACATACAGAGGTCATAATTTCTGTTGTTGGACGAATACACAGCTTATTCGTCACCGAACTGGGCTTAGAGCCGTGAGCTTCAGGTAAAAAATTGACAAGATATTTGTCGGAATTCAGGCAGATGAATCAGAAGAACCAGCTGAAAGTCGAGAGCACGGTTAATAGGTAGTTTCCCAACAGCATACGGCACCAAGGGACATAACCTGGGCCATGCCTTTTTCTCACATTATACCGAACGTGATCACCACCAGTTCGGATGTTTGTGTCCAAAGCAGTACACAACAACCTAGACTCAGGAGGTTGGAGCGCGAGACATTCCGTGATTCTATTAGTCCGGGATCAGTATCGTTCTAACAAAAGACATTCTCGGTTCAATTGTGCACCGTCTTACCGATCTGAAGGATGCCACGTCATTGTGCTACAACAGGGTGACCAATCAACTTGTCCTCTCACTTCAGTCACTCAACCCGTGCCCAACCACCCGAGGCCCGTCTTGTGTTCTGTGATGTTCTGAGCGGGTTCTAAAGCGTAGACAATCGTCGTGCCAAAGGTTGGATCTTAACGAATTTAATTACAAACTTGGTAGATCTAAGTTGTGCTATGCAACCGGCATGTGGTTTGCTTGATCAGGGAGCCAGATCACATGGTTTTCTTGTGTGAGATCAGAATCATGTTGTAATTTCGACCCGCACCAACCAACAGCTTTTACGCTTGTCGAAGTGGCCACTCGACAAATAATAAACGGCTACTCCACATGTGAAGAAACACCCTGATACCAACATATCAGCCCGGGGAGACCATCTGTCTGAGTTTTCCCTGCTGATCGTTCACATGCCGGAGTTTTTTTACTCAAAGCCACGGGGAATTGTATGCGCGGAAATTGGTGGATAATGGACCCTCAAAAAGGAAAATATCCACTGGGGATTTAAATGGAAGCGTTTCCATTTATAGCCCTCGGGCGCTTTCATGGGAAACTGGTTATTTTTAGCACTGCCAGCAGGGATACTTTGTGGCAGCATTTTCACATTCTAATACCATATTTTAACTATGTAATTTTGTGTATTTTTATCTACACGTGGTAAAACGACCGAAAAACAACAAATGAAAATGCGAGATTTTGATCCTTCACGCACTAATTTGAACTACTTTGGCAAGCTTACTGTTTAATGAAAACTCTATGGTCCAGAAAAAAAAATAAAATCCAATTAGAGCCCTGGGGGCGCTTAAAGTGGAACATTTTCCACTTTTGAGCGCGAACGCTCTATTCCTGGGGGATTTAGGTGGAATCTACGGCAAGCAGACGTGACAAACCAGCTGTGGTACATCTGCAATAGGAACACTTAAGAATTCAACAGGAGCCCCTTGTGAAGATGGGCTACTCTCGCTACATCACATGTTGCAAACGCACGGGTGCAGTGTTCGTATCATACGGGGACAACGGCGCTGGTGTGATCTACCACTATGAACCAAACAAGGACAAATGAACAACTTACTGCTCCAGTCAGGTTCGCGGATCAGAGACAGTGCTCCTTGGACTAGCAGTCGTAAACTCAAGTGGTCCAACTCTAGTCGGCAGTTAAAGTACAGCTTATTATACATGGGCATGGGCATTGTGCATATACATGAGCAAATTATACATGGGAGTTGATGACGATGGTTGACGATTTGAATTGACGACAGTACAATAAGCCCTGCTGTTGATTAACGACCGCAATAATCCACAATCGTTCCATACTTTGGTTGCAGCTGGTCTGGCCGAGCGTGTCAGTGTTGATCCAAGTGGTGAATGGCTTTTGCTCACTTTCTGGGACGAAGAGAACAATTTGACTGTACAGGCACGTAATAGGTATCTGGGCATGTGAAAACTAAACATAATTCATCAGGTCCCGTTTGCAGAAGTGGACCCTGACCAAAGACTTGAAATTGACGGACAAAACGTTTGTGGTCAAGCCGCACGAGCACGATCGTTTCGTGAACGAGCCCTGGAATGCGTATGTGGATCACGATGGCGACGTTAGTGGAGCGCAGTGGGTTTAGTTACCTGGTGATGGCCGGCGAGTCAATTGGTGCAGGTTCGAATCCCTCCTGCAACAACCAAATAGACGTATGTTTCAGGTGTACGTGTATTGCTGTAAAGCTGGCTACGTCTGGCAAATGCACACGCATTCAGTGCCATACTTGTGCTCAAACATGGTCGCTATCATCGCATCTGGTAAAATTAAAAACTTGTGTTTCTTACATATCTAAAAAAAATTAAATCTGATCAACCAGCAGCTTCGACCGATAAATATGTTCGTCTTGATTTTGCAGGTCAAACAGTGTCCTTTGACGTTGAGGGTACCGAGTTCTGGATGACTGCCAGTTCAGGTTTGACAACGTGCTTCCTTTCGGACGATATCAAACTTGGTGACGGACTCAGTCCTGAGCTGCACGCACGTGACCTTTTGTGTGCAGCAGTTTGAAATTTGCTGATGTCACTAGTTTTTTGAATCCATCTTAATGTTTTTATTCGCTCGCTGCCTTTACCTGACCTGAACGATCACCAAGTTTGACCGCCATGATTTTGACAATGGAGTCCTTGTAAACACGGTAGTCTGAAATTTTTCCCTAATCATAGTGTTTGGTTTTATATACTCTGACAATTCTTTTGGGAGAAACTTTTGAACGCGTTGCCTGATCTGTAAAGCGCATGATGCGTGCACTGGTTATAGCGGTCACGTGACTTCTGTAGCCAGTGCACGCATAATGTGCTTTACGGATCAGGCAACGCGGTTGAAAAGTTTCTCCCAAAAGAATTGCCAGAGTATACATACTGTATGTTTACAGACCGTCAGCTCAGACGATACTTTCTGTGGAAACGTGACAAGAAAGCAAAAGACGAGAAAAAGGGTGCGACCGACCAAAACCGACATGTGGACCAACAACCAAAGCGGAGTCTGACCAACGCCGAGGACATACACGACTTTGTGTCGAATTACTTATGATTTTGGCTGCAATCTCTTTTATCTGTTATTTCAACCCAATCTGCTTCAAAAGCAACAACTCATGTGCTAACTATTTCTGGATCCCAATTTGTCATGATTAATATTCAAGCAATCATTAACGTTTCTCAATCAATGTCTGAAAGTGGAACGTGACTGATTTGAGCAATAAAAACAAAGCAGCTTCGAGAAAGATGCTGTTCTAGTGAGCTTCACTGCTTCATGTCGTCGTTTCTTGCGCGTGTTTTGGGATCACTTGGCCATCTTGGTGCAGGCGCACTGACGATGACTTGGTGCACCGCCCGTCACAGGGCGACCAAAACACGCTGTACATTATACAGTGCCAGTTTTATGTGGGAAAAACGGCGATTTTCAAGACGCGTGGTGTTTCACGTTGTGTCAGATCGGCTTTTGGCCGAGAATATGATCACGGCAACATATTTTTTACATTACTTCAATTTGTTGTTTCAAGTTGGCACAGGAAAAATAAAAAAGTTAAACAGGAACAAACTCATAAATTGGAACAAACTGGAACAAACTGGAACAAACGCGGTCCTTAAGTACTGAAAAGTCCCCCAGTTTGTTCCAGTTTGTTCCAGTTTGTTCCTTTTTATCTTCAGTTTGTTCCTGTTTATCTCGAGTTTAATGCAGTTTGTTTCCGTTTATGTCTGTTTGTTGGAGGTTATGCTGTTTGTTTCTATTTGTTCCTGTTTATCTTTTTTAACATCGAATGTGCTTGTTTGTACCTGTTTGTTCCTGTTTGTTCCTGTTTATCTTTTTTATCCATTGTATATGGGTCTAGTGGACTGAACATCCCAAGTGACACTTGGTACATGTGGTACGAAGTATCCCAGAGATACTGGCGATTTTATTCGAAATGGTCAAAATGTTGGCCGATTCACGCCGATATTGATGTTTTCGACCACGAGGATGCCGAATTTGAGCTCAGTTAAGTGACCGGGTCGACGGTCACGACGCCATCGGGGGTATCGAGGTCCCGATACTGGCGATTTTCTTTGAAATAGTCGAAATGTTGGCCGATTCACGCCGATATTGATGTTTTCAACCACGAGGATGCCGAATTTGAGCTCAGTTAAGTGATCGGGTCGACGGTCACGACGCCATCGGAGTCATCGAGGTCCCGATACTGGCGATTTTATTCGAAATTGTCAAAATGTTGGCCGATTCACGCCGATATTGATGTTTTCGACCTCGAGGATGACGAATTTTAACTCAGTTAAGTGATCGGGACGACGGTCACGACGCCATCGGAGTCATCGAGGTCCCGATACTGGCGATTTTATTCGAAATTGTCAAAATGTTGGCCGATTCACGCCGATATTGATGTTTTAGACCACGAGGATACTGAATTTGAACTCAGTTAAGTGATCGGGTCGACGGTCATGACGCCATCGGGGGTATCGAGGTCCGATACTGGCGATTTTCTTTGAAATAGTCGAAATGATCCTGCCACCTGGGGCAATTCCGTCCCATATTGCATTTGTACTCCCCGATCCCCGCTCATGGTTGGGATATTCAGTCGCTCGCACATGTATAGCGGTCATCTTGCCACTTTGGGCAATTCCGTCCCATATTACATTGGTACCCCCAGTTCACCACACATAGTTGGGATGTTCAGTCTCCCGCACATGCATGGAGGTTATCCTGCCACCTGTTGCAATTCCGTCCTAGAGGTCATCTGGCCACTTTGGGCAATTCCGTCCCGCCTGACAGCTTCACTGCCATTTCACGACGTTTTTGTGTGCACAAACGCACAAACTGAAAGTTTAAGTTGGCCCTGCCTTCGTGAGATCGTAAATGATGCCGCGGTTATGTGTGAGCAGACCTAAGTTGCTTAGCCTGTATCTGACAGCTTCACCGTCATTTCACGACGTTTTTGTGTGCATAAACACACAAATTAAAGGCTTCCGTTGACTTTGCCTTTGAAAAATGGTAAATGATGCCGTAGTTACGCGTG
>JASAMV010005747.1:0-12504 GCA_030248065.1 Rhynchonema sp. JSB1_4
GTTAGAGAACGAGATCGCAGCGCAGTGCATGATGCCATTATGCCCATCTCATTGTCAACCACTACATATATGTATGCAGCACGTTTGTACCTGAGCCATTCGGCAAGTCGCACACCAACCGTTGTCATGGCAAGACGCTCTCATAACGCTCATTTCATTGGCGGATTACTGCAACAAGCAACAAAGGCTCTTCGTACCAGCAACTGTGTCTGTGGATTTGCCCTGCCATGGTCCAACCAAGTGCTCATGAGACACTATTTTCTGAAGCTGGCTTGGCCAGATCCAATCATGTTCCGATTCCACGTAATTCGAAAACGAAAGAAAAAGAAAAGCACGTATTTGGTAAAAAAACACGCTCTCCACCTCGGTAGGTATATTTCCTGACGCCCAAAACATTTTTGTGCGTTGAACAAGGTTGATGTTCGCGAAAGCTCGCAACAAATTGAGGTCAACCAGCTGGTATGTGGGTACTTGTCACCATTTCTCTCGGCCCAATCTCTTTCTTTTGTTATTTCGAAACACGTGTAGCCGGAACATCATTGGATCTGGCCAAGCCAGCTTTAAAAAATGTCTCATGAGCTCGTGGTTGGACTCTCAATCACCCGCTTGCATTAGGGGACTGTGCCCGATAGCTTTGCCATGAGATAACCAAAAATAGTTTAGTGCATCAAAAGTCTGCGCAGAGGCAGAACACAGTAAAGATAGAACTATACAGATTTACTGTATGTATAGATTCTGGGTGCAATGAACACGTGATCATTTTGCACTCTGTTGCAGTCAGGTGGTACCCACGTAGCCATACAACTTTATTCATTTTCCATCGATTTCGCATGCAATTGTTCACGTGCTCGATGTGATTGATCACTTTCACATGCAATCGTTGTTTTGTTTTGCATTCGAGGAAACAATGTGCCATCGTGATAATCAGTCATCAGAGCGATGAGGACATATGGGTACATGCCAGCCAGCAAGTGCTACACGGTCGTCATCACACCAGCAACCAATTGACGTTACTTTATTTTGCCAACTCAGAATCGTTGGTCGCTGACGAAGGATACGTCCAGCTGATCTCAGTCCATGTGACTGCGTTTGCGTTTCATTGGCTCACAGTTAAGATACAGCAGACAAAAACGCGTTGGCGAGGAAAACTTTAGTTTCAAGATACATGACTAAAGAAGGTTTGGAATTATAGAAGTTGTGCTTAATAAACACGGGCAAACAATGAGCATTTGGGCCGGTACTCAACAGCCCACATCAGAAGCTGATCATGAGTTCTGATTTTGATGAAGTGCACGAGCAGAATTTTACAGCTCGATTATGTGACCAGCATCAGTAAATTTTGAAGCAAAGTGACTATAAAGCTCGGCTATAAATAATGCATGATCAGATCGGATTTGACACTGCCCCCAGATTTTTTTTGCATCACACACAGATCACCGTTGACGCTCGTCGTCTGGCTCATAGTCGATTCCGCACAGCCAGATCACCAACGCAACCAGGAAATAGCAGGCGGTGCTGATACAGAATGTGCACTGCAAGGCAAACATTAAAAGTTATGGCTGCTGGTGATCACAAAAGTGAATACCATGTTGCACAAGCAACGAGCATGTGTTTTTTGGGTTTTACCTGGTCATTTAATGCATGTGCACTGGCGATAACCTGGACAAGTGCACCGCCGGTCAGCGAAAAGTAGGGAAGTCGAAACGGGGAACCAGAAAGCACATTGCCGTGCAACACACAAATAAAACGACTTGACTCGACACGACTTTTACCCTGTTCGATTACTATTTGCTTGCCAACCAATTTTAGAGTGTGCTCACAATGTCCACATTGACATGCTTTGCTTTTACACAGTGGTTGCTTGTTCAAGCCCACAAATTGGTCAACTTCAACCTCAAAGCCAATTCAAGATTCCAACACCGACCGCCATCACAGCGAACTTGATTCGCAACAGACAGTAGTCGTGTTCGCTCGGGAATCGACACAGCCACTTCCAATCGTGACACATTTTCACCACACAACAGATCGTGCAGCCGAGCGCAATCAGACCGCTGATGATGTTCACCATGAACTCCTGATTAGCAGATATTATTTTCGTGAATATTCTTGAACGATGTTCATGTATACCTTGACACAATACAATACAGGTCCGGTTTATTTTGAAATTTGAGGATACCCCGCAGGCGAGGCCTACTAGGCCTGTTGTCCTGTTTGGGTTTATTCCGCCAGACCGAAGTTACAACACTTGTCACATGATTGGTGCGAGAATTTTATTTTCTTATTTTCTTAGAACTGTGTCTTTCTGACTAGAGCTCCAGAAGTTGTTTTTGAGGTCAAGTATGGCGGAAAATTTTGCATTATATTCCAGTTGACTAAAAAGCTATCAACTAGTATGGGTATGGCTTCAAGAAGTCATGTAACCCAACATCGCCCGGTCAGTACTGCAATCAATGGACACCATGCCAACAGTAACCCACCACCCATTTCCATCCCGAATTGGACCAATCTTGATCCTTGAGATGCACGCCGAGAAACCAAATGGCGAACGTAATCACGGTGATGAAGAACAGACATGATTCGATGGCCATCAGCACTTTGTAGCCAACCCAGAACTCGCTGCCGTGCCACGACAGGTATGGCCAGATCATGCATACGCCCAGGAAGCACATGGCCTTGCAAAATCAGGGTAGCCATTTGAGAGGTTGTGTTGACTTCATTCTAGCTTATTTGACTGAATTGGATGGCTTGTATATTTGAGCTTACATGTACTACAGAAAATACAATGGTACACATACGATTGCAATCCATTTGAATATGGAGGGTGGTGTGATGCACCAACGCAGTTGACAGCCACGAAATTGCACTCGACTTTTACCAGCTTTGGCTTGTCGCTCCCTTCGCGTGGTCGTCACCGTGATCTCCTCGATTGTGTTCACGTCGGCGGTTCGTTTCTTGTTTCGCGGCATGTTTTCAAGTTTTCGTCAGTTTCAGGAACCAGCAAGTCTAACGTTTGAGGATATACGAAAGAAGCTTTTAAAAAGGTTTTGTCAAAGCTTTTGAACTAAAAGGTGCCCCATAAATACTTGTCACCATCAGCATCGTCGTGCGTGATGTTGATTCACACACAAGCATATACATCGCGGCAATAAAAACCCACGTCGGCAAATAAAAAAGCGGACATGAAAAGCATAAAACGAAAATATAAAAGTGCAACTTGCAAACAACTTGCATCTGTGAACATGAAGGTTTGGTGAGTGCATGGACGGAGTTGCTTACCTTGTTAGATCCTGGAACAGTGCAGTTTGCAGCGAGTCACATGGAACATCAATATCAACCTTTCAACGGGCAGCTCGGACCATATCGATAACCGATAGCTAACCGATCGAAAGGCTGATAGATTACAGTTCATCAACGGTCAAATCAGGCCGCGCATTTTTGATATTCGACTATTTTTCACAATTTATTCGACCGTGGAATTCGCATTCGCTTAACTCTGGAAGAAAAATTATCATTCAAAGTTTGCATTTCTGGCACCAATCCGAGTTTAGTAGAATACAGTTACATATACTGTACCTACATAATATAATGTACGTGCACTGTACCTTTGTACCCACACACCACAACACCATGCATATGTAGAGATACTGCATTGTGACCGACCACAGTGCAACATGGGTGTGGAAGGAACGAGATGAATCATATAAACTGTACATTTCCAGTGCGCATTCGACACTAAACTTTGACTAGCCGCAATCGTGACGGTGCACCACAGGGACATTATTATTATGTTTGTATTACCTTAGGTTTTGAAGAGCCGGGCAAAGAGTCATTGCAACACAACTCAAATAACACATTATCGGCCCTAGCCATGTTTATGAATAAGCAACAAGAATGAATTTTGAGAATGAATTTTGTTTGCCATCACCTTTGTTGTCCACCACGGAACCAGTGGTTCAACCGCAAACAAAAAATTTTGCTAGATCCACACAAGCTCTCGCACTTCATGTGAAAAATAGCGAGTGCAAATTCGAACTCTCAAAGGGGCAAGGGGTTTCATCGCTCCATGACACACAAACATTACATTTTTAAAAGTGGGTGCAATCAAACAGTGATACCCTGCGGGAACTGAATTCAACATGACGAGACGTGTGCTCTGGAAAGGTCGCTGCAATGAATTAGCGCGCAGGCCTCAAACGGTGGGTAAAATGATGAGTAGTCGCATCGTAGTGCAATCTTCCCTGAGACCAGGATGGGTTCCCTGAGCCAAAGAACGTGATGCCCTGGTTCTCACACCACGACGCGAGCTCGTGCATGTGGCGTACTGTATTTTTCAAACATTATTTGAAAAATCAATTGGTACTGGAGATAAATCAGCCAAAACCGCAAACACATTTTTGATTTTGAATAGGAAAAACTGAAAATGGCGTTCCTCATTTATAGCGTTCGACGACAGAAATTCGACACGCAGTATGGCCTAAGAGCGCTTGTAAACTTGACACATTGAAAGCCGGTAATTTTAGTATTATACGTCTGAATACGGTACAAGGAACATAAACTTGCCACTCTGTGAATAAAGCATTTAATGTATATAATGCACTCAAAATAGCGTGCCACCTATACCTATGCGATGCCAAAGCACAGAACGTTTATGTTTGCAAACATTTTAGTGATCGTTTCTGTTGTTCCCAGAACATAATGCCCAGGTTTAGGAGTCAAGTTACAAAAAACCAATCAACCAAATCAAAACAAGCTATCAACCTTAGCCACCCGTCACGAACAAAAGCTTGTAATTTTAGACTTAGCTGGGTTTCACCTCACCAACAGTTTACGTTACAAACAAAGCCCTGTGGTCATGGTCAAGAGCGCGCCAAAACTTTGATTGTGTTCAAAACGGGCGGGCTGTATTTACACGTGGGTGGGGTTATTGTTACGTCGTCAATTCAGTTGACGAAAAAACAATTAGCCCATGCCTGTTTGCCTCATGTGGTTCAATTATTTGAGCAAAACGCATATTCAAAAGCTAAAGAAGGTAAATACCAAACAAAATAAATGTGGGTAAAATAACAGAATAGTTCGCTGTGAAGGTGTGTGTGCGTGTGAACACGCTATACATGTCACAACGTTTAGCTGCGTGCTCCTATGTATGTATATTCTGACAAACACAGTAGTTTTTATCTTATCAAGTTGTAACCAGGGACGGAGCGAGCTGGTAGCCACTCTACTCTACAGTATCAGCACCAAAAATGCCCACCGTGTTTACTGCATACCTGACATGACATAAATAAATTCCGAATATGCTCGACGAACATAATCATTTTCCTGCCTTGCTTGGGTTTGGTAGTAGACCCCATGGCAAATAAAGTATTTGCCCATAAAGCAAGCTTGTTCTGCCCCGCCGGATTTTTTCATTTATTGTCCCAGGGGCTCTTTTCGACATTATTGCAAAAATGTACGCAAGAATTAAGAATTCCCCTCTCTTCAAGAATTAATCGAAGTAATGCAGTTACCTAGACCTGTGAGCTTAAAACATCCAATCTTTTACTCACGAACTGAAGAAAACTTCCAATTTTACAAGAAGGCTAACTTTATGTGTCACGACTTGTGCCGCAAAAAACAAAAATAGGAGAAACGGGAATTCCAAATACAGCTGTGTAGTGCTCTGTTTCAAACGTTAGACAACTTTATGGGCGGAGGCTCCAAACGGAAACCTCTGGTGTGCAGAAACGTACTTTGGTGTGCTCGTGTAACGGTAGTGAACATGAATCTGTTCGCGGGTACCTGCCCTGGGCACTCATTTTTGGCATTTCTCTGCGTTAAGTTAGTCTAAACACACCAGTACTCACCCAGGACGTGGTGTCAAAGTTGCTTCACAACGATACAAGCACGGTAGCAGCAGCAAACAAGCGAATTGTACATAACTTCCACAACAACCGATAAAGCCGATTGGGTGTTCATGTGTGACTGACCACGGGTGTGTGAACCGGGGAGTGCTTGTTGTGTTTGGGCGGCTGGTGCTGTGCTGTGCGGATGCAAATCGTTGGAAAAGCTTCATCGTTGCAGCCAATCGTCTCTCTCTCTCTTTGTGGTGAGGTATAATCGGAATCCACCAATATGAATCACTTACGTATGATCACCATAAGGAAGTCCATACCATGTTGATGCTGTCACGGTTGCGTTATAATAGCGTGGGGGTAATATGGTAAATTTCTAATTTCAGTGCCTCATGCACTTTCACAGACGCAGGAAAACTCCCGTTCGAAGTCGAGGCAGGCAACGAGCTGAGCACACAGTCAACAGGCCACGCAGCTGGCTTGAGCGCGTTTCGAATGTTTCAGTCACACAGGCTGTGTGTGTCAGCTGCGTGGCTTATTGCCTGCCTCGACTTCGAACGGGAGTTTCCCTGCGTCTGTAAAAATGCATGAGGCAACGAAATTAAAAACTCACAGCAATCGCAAGGCAGGCAGGGTGTTCAAAAAATTGAAATTTTGGTTGACCAAGGTCAGGTCACCAAGGTTGTCAGGGGTCAGCCGACTGGCCTGCAACTTAAATATACCAGGGTTGTTATGTACCGTCTATGCGAAATTTCGAAAACGGACAAAAAATAAAACGATCAACAGTGATGAGGTTCATTACCAATGATCCAGTCCGGTCCGGCCCTTTCAATTTTTCGCGAAACATTTCGTCTCAGAAAGGCGGAACACCGTCGTCAAGCAAAAGTGATGCCGTTGGACGCTCTCCGCGGCCCAAAGTCGGCGGGCCATCTGACCGCTTCTGCTTTGGCGACGGTGTTCCGCCTTTCCAGTCTGAGAGGGAGAGGGTGTTCCGCCTTTAGTGGACAATAATGTTTCACAAATGTTTCATGATTTTTTGGCTTTTGTCGGTCCACCTTTATAAATACTTGTGGTGTGTGACTGCTGCGAACGGGCATCCAGGCTAAGACCAGGACCTTGCGCTCGAAAACGTTCCAGGAGTTGCAGAATTTTTTGCCCAGCAACATCTCGAACCGGTTTTCAGTTTTTCACCACTTGTGAGGTATCGGGTTCGCGACAACGATACTCACGCACGGGGACATGGGCCCTCTTTGGTCAAAATGGCCCCTGAAGGGGCCCATCATTTTGGAGCGAGGTAGGAAAAAGGACCCGTTATGAGTAGCAGGATTTGCGCTCTAATACACTTTAAAGGACAAAAAATTGCTCGCATTTGTGCAAAAATTTGAGATTTGCCCCTCCCCCTTGCCCGGTAACTGGATCCGCCACTGGTCTGAGATGATAATCACGTAGCCTCGCAATACTAGCTTTTAGTCGGATTTGTCTAGCATTATTATTATATTGACTTGAGAATGAACTATATAATGAGTTTGTTTACCGTCAGGTAAGGTTGTATTTTAGGTATTTTATGTTCTTTGTATATACTGTGTAATGGGCCTTGGTGTAAAGGGTCTCCGCCATATATATGCGACCGAAACCAATCTCAATGGGACTTGGCACCGTAAGTGGGCTGCTTGGTCCAAAACACTCACGGCCAAGAAAATTTTTGCCCATATCAGCTCCCTGTCTGAGCCAGGAGGGCGGAAAGGTAAAAAATTTTGACCCTACCTCAAGACCTTGAAATTAAAATATCGATATGTTTGGCATGTTCTCAGTGGGCAGTTTGGTCACAAATCTTTCATAAACGCCTTGGCACTAATTTAGAACCACATTCACTTTTTTGGCACTACCACAGCTCGCGCTATGTTACCAAAACCACATAAACTTTCGAAAAAAAATTTTCCGTTGTATTTTTGGGCCACATGGAAAGCACACAGAGTTTTTATATAAAGCAGTCAAAAAAGCCCGTATATCATGCTATTCAAGCGATCAATGACCAATATTCCACCGCTGTTAAGTTTCGATAAAAGCTCGCTCAACTGTGGTGAGCGTCAACTTTTTTGCCTTTTTCTGGAGACCCCAAGCACACTTCTATCTCATATCTTCCTTTTTAACAACAGTGTACCGAGGTGATATATGGCACGCCAGATAGTAAAAACATAATTGTTGTTAATCATGTGCAAATCTAGGTTGGCCCATCTGCATCCTTGGAGGTACGAGCAATTGACGAATTTTACACAAAAGTCACACTTTCAAAAAATTTTCGCTTTCGTCATATTTTTAGCCTACTTACAGTTGTGACGGAATTGTGGCATTTACTGTTCGATGAAGCCCCAACGTTATTGTTGTTTATCGATCAAAATCCAAAATTCTAGCTCTAACGTATAAAAAAATCGTGATCATTGAGGCCCATGCGTTGGACTTGGAACTACAACCGGGCTTGTAACCGGACGAGCGTCTACGGTGCCTTCATTTGAACGACTTCTGCCCAAGATACGTTCGAGCTAGAATTTTGGATTTTGATCGATAAACAACAATAACGTTGGGGCTTTATCGTAATTTTGTTTGAATTTGGGCATACCGGGCCCGACCGGCTCGGCCCGGTCCCCCCAAATCTCCGGCCCGGTCCGGTAGACCAAGTCCAACATCGCGGCCCGGCCCGTTTCCGATCTCTGTTCCGTTTGTGTAAATTTCGATTGCGAGAAACGTGCGAACCGATGTGCGCACCACAGAAAGAGAATGAAATCAGCTTTTGAGAAACCCTACCGTAAAAACCAGAGTTTGGGAATCGCCCGGGCCGGGTTACCTCGGCGGGGGTAACCCCCAAACTCCTGCCACTGCTGCAGGGTAGTACTTGGGCGCAGTGTAGTTCCTGGGGGGGAGGGGGTCCCCCCCTAAGGTACACTAACCGCCGCGACCAAGGTACACTAGTACACTAACCGCCGCGCCAGGTACACTGACAGCCTCAATTTTTGCCTAAAATAGGCATTTTAGGCCTAAAATGGGCATTTTTAGGCCGTGATTTTCAGGTCAATGATGTCAAAAGTCGCCAAAATACCCGTTTTGTTGAGAATTTCTTCGAAAAAGGGGCAAAAATCGGTCAAATTTTCTACCTCAAAAAGTGACTTTTTCCTGAATTTGAGTCTTCCCCCCCTTCCCCCCAGGGAGGTACACTAACCGCCGCACGGAAAAAGTGGGTAGGTACACTAACCGCCGCGCCGGACGAGTGGCCCTAAAAGCCCCGGGCCCCAGGCCCCAACCCAAAAAGCCCCAAAATCACAAGCCCCGTCCCTAAAAGCCCCAGGGTCTGGGGCCCCGGCCCTAAAGGCCCCGGGGTGAAAGCCCCGGGTGCTTTCGTCGATATCCTAAAAGCCCCGGGGTCCTGTGTTTGAACCCTAACAGCCCCAGGCCCCGTGGTCGGGACCCTAAAAGCCCCAGGCCCCGTGGTCGGGACCCTAAAAGCCCCGGGCCCCGTGGTCGGGACCCTAAAAGCCCCGGGCCCCGTGGTCGGAACCCTAAAAGCCTCGGGCCCCAGGCCCCGTGGTCGAAACTCTAAAAGCCCCGGGCCCCAGCCCCCGTGGTCGGGACCCTAAAAGCCCCGGGTCCCGTGGTCGGAACCCTAAAAGCCCCGGGCCCCGTGGTCTGAAATGAGATTGCAGAAATGAGATGTATAGTCCAACCACGTGCTCATGTGACGACTCTTTTTAAAGCTTGCTTGGCCAGATTCAAAAATGCGCAGGTTACACGGGTTTTCGCAAACAAAAGAAAGAGATTGGGCCGAGAGACATGATGACAAGTTCCAGCTGGCTGACCTCAATTTGTTGCGTGCTTACGCAAACAGCAACCTTGGATCCGTTCAAGCCAACTTCAAAATAAGTCGTCTCATGAGTTCGTGGTTGGACTATACTTTCTCCACTAGAACTGTAACATCAATTAACCTATCAAAAAGATCAAATCGACAAATCGAGCTGTTTTTCATTTCACATTCTCTTTCTTTTGTTGGGTTCAACTTTTTTTAGTTTTATTGAGCAGGAGAATGATGTACTGTATGTATATGTACTTACCTATGACGGGTTACCACATCGGTGGCTATGGAAACTGACGATTTAGTGCTTCCCATGATATGAGAGCGATATTGCACATCACAATCAACCTTTTATCAGTTATCAGTTCAGAATCACGAAACACTGGATCAAACAAACAAGTGACAGCATGGAATTAATCACCCGACCGTTTATTGCTTAACCAGCATTAATTAATGCGCATGCGCATTGGTGGTCAAATTCAAGAATAATAAAGTATACAAAATATTTCTCTATCAAAATCCAACGCGCGCAGACAACGTTGAGTATGCTCAACACGTGGAATGTTCACGTTCAAACTATAAGTAGTAATCAACTTCAAATGCACAACAAATTTGATGGATCGACCAATAAAAGTGGCACTTTATGACCACCTCAAAAAGGTACACAAAGTAGGATTATACAATAATTTTCAACTGTGAGAAATATTAGCAATTCAGTTTAGAATTGATCATTGTATGGAGAGGGTGGTAATTAATTCCTTGTCATTTTCTTCTTTGTCATACCTCACTGTTTCGTGGTTCTGAACTGATGACTGATAAAAGGTTGATTATGTAATATGGTTCTCATATCATGGTAACCACTAAATTGTCAGTTTCCATAGCCACCACCGGTATGGTAACCCGTGATATGTAGGTAAGGTATAGGCAATCCATCGGCTCATGGCACTTTTTATACGCACAGCGCGTGCAGCAGCACACGCGATACTCTAAACAAAATGTACACTACGGTGAGAATGTATGGACATCAATCTCAATAAAGCTAAAAACAGTTGTATCCAACAAAAGAAAACGTGAAATTCACGTGGTCGGCCCGTTATTGCGGTCTTAGGCCGGGGCCGGACCACGGACCACGGGCCGGTCCCCCCCTCTAAGGTACACTAACCGCCGCGACCAAGGTACACTAGTACACTAACCGCCGCGCCAGGTACACTAACCGCCTCAATTTTTGCCTAAAATCGGCATTTTTAGGCCTAAAATGGGCATTTTTATGCCTAAAATGGGTGATTTTTAGGTCAATGACGTCAAAAGTCGCCAAAATACCCTTTTTATGGAGAATTTTTTCCAAAAAGGGGCAAAAATCGGTCAAATTTTCTACCTCAAAAAGTGACTTTTTCCTGAATTTGGGTCTTCCCCCCTTCCCCCCCCCAGGGAGGTACACTAACCGCCGCACGGAAAAAAGGGGTAGGTACACAAACCGTAACCGCCGCGCCGGACCAAGAACTACACTGGTCCCGAGTGACCACGGGGCCCGGGCAGTGCTGTGGCTGGGGGAGGGTTCCCCCCCAGTGTAGTGGCTGGGGGGATTCCCCTCCTAAGGAGTAGGTACCTTGCAACCACCCCTTGGGGGGGATGGGGGGAAGGGTAGGTACCTTGCAACCACCCCGGAGGGTACCTTGCAAAGGCCTGGGCACAATACCACTTTTGACACCCAATACCAATACCCAATACCAATACCGGCCCTGTACCAATACCCAATACCCAATACCAATACCAATTTGGTGACCCAATACCAATACCCAATACCAATACCGTGTGAGACCCAATACCAATACCCAATACCAGATCAATACTACTGAAGTGCCTGGTATTGGGTTTGGTATTGGGTTGGTATTGGTATTGTGTATTGGGTATTGGGTTGGTATTGGTATTGGGTATTGGGCATAGTTTTTTTAGACACTTTTTAGGTGCAATTTGCACCTAAAAAATCAGAATTGCACCTAAAAATTCAGGGTTAGGTGCAAGGTTGCACCTAAAATTTTGGGCCCTTGTTTGCTTAATTTAGCATTTATACAGCATCTTTTATGGTTGGAAAGCTTAGAAACAAAAAAAATGCGCTGCGCGGCTTTTCATTCCTTCCAATAAATTCCATCGAAGCATTTGGTCGAGATCGACAAAAAATATTGATCTGATTGATTGATTTCGTACACAGTAAGTATAGTCCGTCCATCAGCTCATGTCACTTTTTGATGCTGCTGGCCAACTAGTTCCCTTCCTCCACGTTCTTATGAAAGAGAAATTGAGTTTCCGAAAAAAATTATTTTTGCTCCCAGATTGTGGTTTTTATGAAATCGACATATTTTATCGATTTTAATTTAATTTAATTTTAAATTTGATTGAATTCAATCTTTTTCGACACATTTTGTTATTTTTTAGTTTTTTTTGCAAATTCGGTCACACTCAATTTCTCTTTCATTAGAACGTGGAGGAAGGGAACAAACCAGCCAGCAGCAACGCAAAGTGCCATGAACTGGTGGACGGACTATACAGGGAGCACTTTCTATTTGATACAAATTGTAAGTTCTTACAAAACAACGCCACAATTTGTACCCAGGTACAAAAGTCACTTCACGCAGTTACAATTGTGAGTGATACAATTGTAAGAAGTTACAATTGTAACTGGGTACAATTGTATCCAGCTACAAAAAGAAAATTTTGTAACTCGCATTGTAAGAAAGAGAAAAATTGTAGCTGGGTGCACACCGGTGGGACCGTCCTAGCTCGACACAATTTGATCGTTTATCCATTATTTGACCCGGGCCCGATTTTTTAAAT